>VZUI01023951.1:0-50418 GCA_013401135.1 Cettia cetti | reverse complement strand
ACCAGGTTTTAACAGCTGGGCCATTATCAGAAAGCATCCACGCCCCTCCCCCTGTAGTTACAAGAGACAAAAAAACCTACATTTCCCAAACTGCTTTCAACAGATGAAATAGAATACACATTTTTTGGTTCCATAACCCAAGACACAAGATCAGTTTTTTACCACCTTGACCTTTGCCTATACTTTTTTGAACAGCACAGAAGGCATACATTTTATTCTACTATAGTTCACGTCACTTCTTCCTTCTCAAAGAAGCTTAATATTTTTTACAGAAAAATGGACTTGGTTGCATCTTACGGGTAAGGCTTTGAGTGGGAAGCCAGTGATAATGATAAAAATTTGATGGATAGTCTCTGTGGTGAGACATCATTAGAATGTGGAAAAAGTGCGTCAGTGATGATTCATTCCATTCTCCATCAGGAAAAATCACCAACAGCTATTATTGTGCTGAATGACACTATTTTATCAAAAATAGATATAAGGATTTGGGCTGAAGAAAAATATTATGTCACAATTCCTGAAAAGACCTTCTACCCTCTGTTCCATCCCTTGTTGTTTTTCATGGAGAAAATAAATCAATTGTGTGAAAATAACAGATTATGCAGACTATTAATTATTATCATCACACTTGCAGGGCTTCACTGACTACTCTAATCTTGTGATTATGTTGTATGCAGGTAAAAACATCTGCTGAATTAATGACAAATCTGTCAGTGTCTTTATCCTCTGCCCTGTTTGAAATGATTAAACTCATCGAGTGTTTGCTTAATCTATTTTTCTTTTTCATATACCATGCTCACTGCCTGGGGCAAACCCATCTAATAATATTCAATTGAATAAAACCATAACTCATGACCCAATAAATTATTAAAAAACCCTGCATTGCATCAGATTCATCATTCATCTTACCACAGTGGCAGAAAGCCTACAGAATTCCTTAACAATTCTTGCTGTGATAAATAGTTCTATTAAAATTTATGAATACAGTGGTATATATTAACACATATTTTGTAACTGAATTATCTGTCATACCTTTTTGTTTATTTCATGCACCAACATGTTGCATTAATAATTTCATTGGTCTGCAAAACTCACATTCAGCTGTCATCATATGTTTTATTGTTTTTTTATTTTTTAACTTAACCCTGAGATCCCTTCAAAAACATAAGAATGCTGTTTTGCATTGCTTTTGCTCATATCTTCAGTCTTAATTTCTTAAGAATTATTAACCTCTATGTCCATATGAAGTGATTAATTACAAAACAAAATTAGAATTTTCTTTACACACAATAGAAAGAATAAATAATGATTAAGTAAGTGACTGTCATAAGGCTGAAAGATAATTTAAATTAGGAGATATCAGCCTAGAAGTGTGTGGAGTGAATGTGAATTTTTTTTCTGCCCCATATTCTTTTGATTTCATGAAATTAAAAAAATCACAGAATTGTTTACATTAGAAAGCACCCTAAAGAACATCCAGTTATCCTTCTGCCATGGGTAGGGTTGCCACCCACTGGATCAGGTTGCCAGGGCCCCATTCAAATTGGCCTTGAACACTTCCAGGGATGGGACATCCACAGCTTCTCAGGGAAACCTGTGCCAGTGCTTTACCACCCTTTGACTGAAGTCATCCATCGTTACAAGTGATACTGCCTGTCACGGAGAATTTTCAAAGAAAATATTTTCATAGCATATTGAAGAGTAAGAAATTTACCATTTTTAAATAATTTCAGACTCTATGTTCCTGAGTTTACAATAAAATCTTGTTTCTCTCTAGGAAAAAAAAATTAAAAACATATACATCCCTTCCCATTTTCCTTTGCAAGATGAAGCAACCTCACTTTGGAGGCAGCCATTCTTCCATGGGGAGGGATATGAGAGACATCATTAATCTCATAACTTTTTATTTGATATAGGCTGAGGGATGAAAGTAGTTTACACTGTTAAATTGCATTGCACAGCTCTTTAGCAGAAGAACCTTCAAAAATCCCTGTGGACTGGATGGACTTCATGCTCATTAGAATAATTGTGTAAAAACTATTCAGCATATACTCTTCCTACTTGCTTTTGCATTTATTTCTTCTTGCAACATACTTTCTCAGAATGATGAGAAGGTATAACCCAGAAGTATTATTTGATGATTATGTGTTTCAGTCAAAGACACATATTTTCTGTAGAAAATACTAGTCTCTAAGTAATCTCCCCTGCCTGTACACCACGTTTTGTCTTGGTCACAAAGCCTCAAAGATTCTTTTTAAAAACTGTCTTACATGAACCGTGAAGACATGTTTTAGAAAAGTTTTTAAATCAAGGCACTTAAATACTCATAAAACCATATCATTTATTAGAGGGAAAAGAAAACTGATTTGAGGTAATGCACTTTGACCATTCATATTATTGACAATGTAGAACCGTTCTGTTTGGTTTAAAAACAGCCAAAATGAGTAAATGCATTACTGGTTTTTAAGGCTTAACAGAATGTGGCTAGGAAAGCTACATTAGTAAGTATTTTTTCAAGGAGCACCTTAATAACAAAGCCACACTTGATAATGGAAGGACCACTTATGAATTCAGCTCTTTGAGATGCCTGTATTTGAATGCTTACTCCAGTCCCCAAAAGATAATTGCAAGACCTCATAAAAGCTGCATCTCACAGGGTTTGAGAGCCGTAGAGCAGTCGGTGTGGGCCCAGGAGCCGTCTTTGCTGCTCTAGTACAGGGTGAGAGGAACCAGTAGCTCAGTTTCAGCCCTCACTGTGTTTAATCTACAACTTCTTTTAATCTCCATAGTTGTAAAGACTTCCTGCCAGTGCTCCACATCCTCCCAAAGGTAATGCTTCTTGTTTGCCTGTGGTCAGGAAGATTCAGTGTCTGTAGCAGCAGCACCATGGGGATATTCAAAATGTACAGTTAATGTGTAATGGCACATTTAAGACAGATGCCTTTTTCACTAAGGATGTAGGCAGATGAAAGAAACACTAGAAATAATTGTGTGTTCTTTACTTTGTGTTCTTTGAACCCAATTACCTCATCAAAAAGCAACTTTTACCTGCAGTTGCACTACAACAGGAGTAGCAAATTACAGGAGCAGCAGAGAGGAGCTCTGACGCAAAGTCTTGCACATTTGTCCCCCTGCCTAGCCTTTTTCACATTCTTCCCCTGCTCCTCCCCCCCCCCCCCCCCCCCCCCCAAGATTACTTACATTTTTCCTTATAAGCCATCAGTTAATAGTTATCTCCCACTCTGCTCCAGAAGGGTCCCTCACTCTAAATGCCAGAACAGTGTATAAGAAAATGATACAGATAGTAAACTGATTAGTTTTTTCCAGAAAACCTTTAATATAATTGAAATACTAACAAGTAGATATGCTGGCACTCAGGTGGCCTCTTGCTCTACAAGAATGCCCTAGCTCTGCCACATAAGCCCTAGTCTGAATATTTGCTGTTACCTCCAACCAGAAGGACATCACCAGAAGAAAGAGTCATGCTTGTACCTCCAGGGACGGTGCTGCCTACAAGAGAGCTTTGAGTTCAAACTAGTTCACAGCCAAGTGATCAGTGAAGAAACTGAAAAGCTGTTCCCAAGGAAATCCTCTCTGCTCAGACACCAGGTGTTAACAGTATGGATTAACCAGTTTATAATCTCTGCCACAGTGTCTGCAAAACCCTGATGTCTTGCTGAAGTGGAAAGATGGCTGAATGAGTCTGTTGTTAAGCATGCTTTATTTAATCATGCTTCACCTTTCTTTTGCCACTTAGAGGTGAGTACTGCCATGCTGTTCTGCCATTCAGCTTCCCTTTAACTTGCATGGAGGACAGAGCAATCTTACTCAGAGTTTTGTTTATGCAGCTTCTAACAGCACAGCTGCTCTTGCTTGGGGGGGATTTCTCAGTGCTACTGCTGTGGAAATTGGAGAAGATAGGGAGTCTGCAACATCCTCTTCATCCCTAGAGTGACAGCTTAAACAAAAGTTGATTCTGTAAGCAGGCAGAGTCAGAGAAAGGCCGACACATCCCAATTTCAACACCAGCCCACGTGCTGCCCAATTAAACATAGCTACATTATTTAGGCTTTAAAACAGGGGGGAAAAGTGCCTTCAACCTACAGTTTTCTAGTCTTAACAAGCAAGTATATTTTGGGGACATACATCAACGACATGCAAATTGTGATGAGGCAAATATATTCAGTTCCTTTGGTTTCAAAAATTTTACCTGAATTTTGTTTACTCTATAATTTATAGGAAAAAAATACATGCAGATTGAAAAAACTAAGCCACCTTTATTTGAAGCATATGATCCAAATATGCTATTATACAATCAAGAAAGTATAACTTCATTCAGGCCAGATAAGCTGTTAGAAATTGGCAGAAATCCCTGAACTTCAGTATTCATTGATACTTAGACAGTTTTACACCCCAGGACTTGGTTTCACATACAGAACAACAATAAAATAAATTTGGCTTATCTGAACTCTTGCTTCATCAAAACATTTTATTGTTTGCAGCCAGTTTTATCTACTTTACAGGGAAAGTCTACAACGCTTTTATTTTCAAGGTTCTGAAGTCCAAGTAAATCTCTCCATCTCAAGACTGGATTCTTCAGAAGACATAATTCCAGTGTTAGGTTTGGGGTGGGAAATTCACTTTAAAATAGGAAGATTTTAAGGTCTCTGTATCTGTACCTGACTCTATTTAAATTTTCAGTTAAGAAATTTATAGTAAGCTCTATCAATGTACAAAATATGGGAAATTAACTCCCTAAATAATCAAGAAAAAAAAGTAGGCCTGGTTTATTTTCTGAAGTATACTACAGTGTGCTTTCTTCTGGAACACTGTGCCACTACTAATGATATAAAATTATTTTAGTCATGTAATAATGTAAACATATATATCCTTATAATCCATCAAAGCTATGTTGCTCTTTGTACACAGAAGAAACTTAACTGCTTATATAAAGGCAAGATACAAGCTGGCATTATGTACATTTCAAACTAGTACAATACTGGGACTACAATTGTCATCTTCCTTATGAGTTTGAAAACTGTACCACTAAAAGTATTGCATAACAGCTCAAGTTTGTTTAGGATACAGATTTTGATAAGAGCTCATATTGCATGATCTTTGTCAAGGTATGCAGGTCCACTGTGCCCCTATGAAATTTGGTATCTATGAAAAAAAAAAAAAAGTGGATTGAAAGGTAGGTTATCCTTTATCTGTGGTCATAGTCTCATTCATTGGGTTTAACTTTGGGAAGAATCAACAAATATATTGCTACCTCTCAGGGAACTGACCTGTAATCATGTGAAACAATTGCCCTGATATATTCACCAGAACACTGTCCCTTACAAACTTGCAAGATCCATTCAAAGCTATCAACTAACCAGATTTCAACTAAAGCATAGCAAAAGAGGGAGGTGTGGGCAGGGAATTTGAGATTTTAGTGGCTTAAGATCTTAATCACTTGGGAAAAGGGAACAGCATCTAAATTATCTCTTCCACCTGTGTCCCAAGATTACAAAATGTTGAAATTTGAATAGCAAGTTGTAAACATCACACCAGATATTTAAGGAGATAAGAGACAAATCGAAAGAACAAAAACCAAAAAGACAACCAACCAAAACAAAACCCAGAAGAAAACGAAACCCAACAAAACCAGGAATGAAATAGAGTAGCAATATATATATCCTTTCAGAGAAGACAGAAGTAAGGTACTAGGATTCTGTGACATCTAGACATAAAACCCAAGCCCTTAGCATGAATAAAACAAAAGGCAGTTTTAAATCTCTTTAGGGACTTTAGGGAAGAATAGTAAAGAAGTATAGTTGAGAAAATATTCTATAAACTCCTATTTGTGGAAGAAAACTGAAATATTATGAGAAATACTAACAGTCCTGAGAACCTTCCTATTATGGTAGACTTTAGCTTTTAAAGATGCATATTCCAGAAGAAATGTTACCAGTAGAAAAAGTGCTGAATGTAATAGGAGGGAAATATTCTCTCCAAATTTGCATAGATTCAAATAAGAGGGTGTCACAAGGGAAGTGAAAGTGGACATGGTTTGATTTAGTGGAAGTATTAGAGAAAGGATCAGGAACAGATTATAGAAAAAAAAACTTCAGTGTTTCTGGGATGTGCTGAAAAAGAAAATAACCAAGAGGCAGAAAGATTTCGTGCAGTTTCAAAGAAATCTGTGTTTAACTAGAACACTTTCAATATTTTAAATATCAGTCAGATAGATGCCTAAAACCTGTGTGTGCTAACAATGTAATTGGAGGTATGTATTTTGTGATAATTGAAAAAATAGAAATTATTTGAAATATAAGCAGTTCAGTAGTAGAGAATTCAAGACCATGTATTTTACAACAGTAACATAAACCTCTCCTAGGATTTTATACCCTAGAACAGCCTAATTTTGGGTAAATTGCTTCATCACAGAAGTGATGAACAAGTTTAAGTTGTACAGTTCAGTACTGGAACAAGAAGTACAATCTGACTCAAGTATAGAAGAAGGATATGATAACTTTTTTTAATTTAATCTTCTATTCAGGCAAGCAAACTGCATTTCTTTTACTAGAGATTCTGCTACTTTTATTTAAATGCAATAAAATTTCCATCATTTATTTCTTTTCTTCAGGCTGCTGGAAAAAGAACATGTTGGTATACCAACGTGTAATACCCTTTTCCCTAGCTTAATAGTCAAGAATATGTCCTACTTACACTTCCCCATCGTACTGATTAGGTTCACACAGCTTTTCCACTTTTGGTCTTTGTTGATGGATCTTTCTATGTGTGTTTTGCCTTTTTGTATTCTTTACTTTTTTTTTTTATTTTATTCTATAGCAATAAAATGTGAAATGTAAGAAAACTACAAACATTTCAACAGAAATAACCATCTTCCCAGTGCTACCTATCTCATTATTTCTTTTCTTAGCATTCATTTCAGCCCAATGATTTTATATATTTTACAAGAACAGCAAATATAGGCACCTCTTGAATGCCATACTGACTCTATTCCTGCACGTGTTAGTAATTACACATGCACACACACAATCATTTCAAATGTAATTTGTGTATTAGTGTACCCAGTGGAAATCATGTAGAGTATAATGCTAGGTAGTAGGAAGCTGGCTTGCCACAAGGCCTGGTACTTCCTGCCTTCATTGGGACAGATATTAAAACAGTACAATATGCAAGACTAACTAATGGAAAGGGAACCAGAGGATTTTTTTCTTCCTTGGCCTGTCACATTTCCAAAGATGTTGCAGGGTAAAAAAGCTAATAAGCAAAGGAGAGGCTGTTTAACTTCAGACAGTACTTGACTCTCACTACTCCTGTTTTTTAATCTGAATAATTAAGCTACTATTTCCACCCTGTTTTCCTGATCTGTCTTTGTGCCTCAACCTGGTTGCTGCTGAAATATGAAGAATATAGGTATGAAAACAAGCATCTTATTACTGGAATAAAAGGAAATACAGGTAATAAAGAAAATGGCGCCAGACTCTTTTTGTGTTATTCAATTACAGGATGAGAGACAACTGACAGGAACCTAACTACAAGAAATTTGGTTTAAACCTAAGAAGAAAAAAAACACCAAACCAACCTTTTTTTGCTGTGATGATGGTCAAACACTGGAACAACTGGAGAGGTTATGGAGTCTCCATCCTAACAGATATTCACAGCCCAACTGGACATGAGCCCTGAGTGGCCTTCTGTGGATGACTGATCTTATTCTTAGCAGGAGAGTTAGACTAGATGATCTCTGGAGGTACTTCTTAGCCTCAGCACTTCTATGGTTCTGGGATAATGTGTATGTTCAGGTTTGCTTTTCCTGAACAGGTGGTAATTGTCAAGCTCTGCTTCTGTATTTTATGCTTCTTTAATTAATGTCTCCTTCCTGTTATTTTTGCTAATGAGGCATAGTAGCACAGGTTCTGAGAACAAATATTACTCATGTGATGTGGTATTATATTTAAAGGGATAAATGAAGCAATGTAAATAATCTTTAACTTACTAGCTAGTTTCTAGCATTCATCCAAAATCTTGAAAAAACGTAGGTTGTATGTTTTGCTGGTGGAAATCATAATAAAAAAGTCATATCATAAATCTGTGAGTAATTTGTAGCAAATATTTCATGGGAATTAAACCCCTCTACTGATAGGAAAAAGGAAAAAACAACAACAAAAAAAAAGTGTCAATATTTGTCAATATTTAATAATAATTGTTCTAGTTTAATAAATATTACAGACCAAATAGGATAAAATAAATTTTCCAGTTTCCTGATGAGATTCTACATAGAGGAATATTTTGACTGCATTTCATTTACAAGCACAGACAGTCCTGAAGTGTCTCAT
Organism: Cettia cetti; assembly: GCA_013401135.1. Lineage (NCBI taxonomy): Eukaryota > Metazoa > Chordata > Aves > Passeriformes > Sylviidae > Cettia > Cettia cetti. The sequence continues at coordinate 42,070 of VZUI01023951.1, read as the reverse complement.
TTTACATGTCAACTCAGCTGATTTTCCACCCACACTTCATTACTTCTGCCATATAATGTCACTTTTATGATTTTGCTTAAAGTAATAGCTGTGGTTGGATAACAAGAGAAAATGGTGCTTTCCACCTCTGCTAATTATATTTTTGCTTTGTAAGGAAACCATGAATATTTTACTGTAATATTTATCTCAGTAACTTTCATACAGCAATATCTATACATTACACTCAAGATTCTAGATATAAATGGTAAATGCATAATATTTATTTTTTTATAGTTAACTTATTTTTTAAACAAAAGGAGGTGCTCATTTTCAGACTACATTAGTCTCATTTATCTCCATGATGTCCTTAATGTTATAAGATGTTACAGCCACATTACTGGCTCCTGCAGGCCTGTATCAGCCTTTAGCTACTCAGGCACATTATTAGATTGTCAACATAATTCAGACATCTCATATAAAACCAGCCAACCCACTGGCTCCAGTTCTTTGTAAATCTATTTGCCTGATTTAATACCTTTAAATTTATCGAGTGTTCTTTTTGATTTTGGTTACACAGACACTACTTGGAGAATCTCATTCAAGGCTGCTAAAAATACTTAGAAAGGCAGCACTTATCACAAACTCTTGCTATCTGCATGTACTGTATTATTCTGGTACATCACTGCACAATACCTGGATGAAGAAGAAAACTCAGAGAATATTTTTGAAACAAAATAGAGAAGTATTTTGAGGTGACTTTGGCTATCTGATATAAGTCCGTTTAGAGCCTTCTGATTTTTTTCAGGAAAGTTACATGTTTTTTGTAAGATTTAGTTTAGCCATAAAAGTTTTCTTGGAATGTGCTAGTTAATTTGTGCTTTAAAAAGATGATATTTAAAAGAAAGAAAGTTCAAGACAAATTTGGTTGTGAATGACTAGCCAGAGAAAGGATGGGTTCTTTTCAGAGTGTCTTCTCTGATACAATTTTCAAATAAGTCACTTGAACCCAGCATAATTAGGACAAACATCTAGCTATCCTGTCACTGCTTCCTGCAGTGAAGCACAAAAAGCATTAATCATCAAATTCCAAAGACAGAAAGATTATCAACAGAACTTCATGTATAATTGTGTGGAGCTGAACCATGCCAGGTCTGAGGCAAAGCAATGTATTTCACTGGAATTCAGTGCATTTCATTTCTTCAGTTTTCTTACTAACCTAAATCAGATAATGCTAAACAAAGAATGCATAGTACATCAGCAAATTTCAGTAACTCATTCTCCAAAATATTATTCTTGTACTTTGCTGTGTATCCATATACACACATGTAAAACTGCATATGCATAAGATGTACAAAATACTATTGTTAAATTTTCTCAAACAAAAACCATTAGCTTTTTGTGGTCATTGTAATAGTTTTTGGAAGTAAGTTATTGAAATTGCAGAAGCCTCACAGGCAGAGCTTAATATTTATGTATTTTGCCTTAAAATATCCAAATGTACTCTTTAAAAGGGAAAGATTTATATAAATTAGGTACGTTATATGTTGGGCAGAGCTATATACAAATTAGTCACGTAAGTAAAATACTTATTCACCTCCCTAACCTCATTTCCAACTACTGTAATGATGAAGAGGTCAATCATGGAACAGAACTGAGTAGATACTTTAAATCCATCTAGCATTAGCATCTGGAACTAAAACCAGTGAGCTAATAAATGAGTTACTTTCAGGAGAAGAGGAATGTTCCTAGAATCTTAAAAACACTGAGCAGCTGCAAAGTGTAACTAGGTAAGACAAAATAAATGCTCTACCAAAACCTGATTTCTTTGTGGGTTTTAGCAAAATTTTCTGTATTTTCATAATTTTCTCATGCAATCCAGATGGAAAGTGGATTCAGGAAAAAAACCCCAAACAAACAGCCTAAAATTTTCATAACAATAAATTAAATGCTTTAGCTAGGTTTCTATCCTTTGGGCACTATGTCCACACATAATGGACATTGTGAGCAGCTTTTTGTTTGTTGGGATTTTTGGAAAGGGAGTATGACAGCAATCTTTCAAAATCTCTGTAATGTAAAAACAGCTTTACTACTGATTCTGCTATCTAAACCCCTGCCAAGGGCATACCTACTATCCCGCTCTCTTTGTCAACATCTATCAAAATCTGACATTAGGGATGTTAGCATTTCTGATGGAAATATATGGGTTTGTAAAGGGATTCTGATTTACTGAAGTGTATTATTATTCCTTAAAACTCAGAAAACTTTCATTTAAATGGAGGAGAATGTATGAAGAAAGACAGGAAGAAAGAACAGAGGGAATGAAGGAGGGGAGAAGAAAATAGATCATATGCAGAATCATGTTTATGGGTTTGTACCCTCACATGCATATCACTGTGCTGATCCGTAATAAGCTGTCAGCTAGCTGGTAACTAGTAAGCTGTAATCAGTTAGCTGGTAACTAGTATCAGCTAGCTGATAACTAGTAACTAGCTGTTAACAGTAAACTGTTTTACTGGTAACATTTACCAGTAAAGGAGAGAACTTAACAAACTTTTCTAATGATGCATTTTTTCCTTGAAGTTGAACTTAACAAACTTTTCTAATGATGCATTTTTTCCTTGAAGTTGAGTGAAGAATTTTCAGATGTTAACACACTTGTGAAGGTCCAGTCTTTCACAGGATGGAATACCTGCAGGTGGGTGTAGAAATCCCCATGTGTGCATTTTCACTATGTCTTTGATCAGGTTTTATTTTGTTATGTTTCTTTTACAGTGATTTTCTTTTCAAAGCAAACAAAATAAGAAAACAATTTGTTAATGTTGTCTGTCCCAGGAGTCGAACATATCATTTGATCCAAGCTAATCCAGAGAGTTTATGCTGTAGTATTTACTTTTACTTTGTTTGAAACATTAAATTTGTGTGAAACATCACAGCATTTTACTTAAAGTCTACCTTCCCCCTCCCAAAAAAAAAGCTTTTTCACAGTCACCAGTATATTATCATCTTACCTCTGGCAAAAAGGAGAAGCTGGTTTTTCTGTATCTATTTTGTCATTGAATTTGAGCAATTAAATTCATTGATAAGTCTAGTGATCTAAACCTAGTTGCAGGCATCTAAAAAAAAAAAAATTGATTTCTTTTTAAAGAATATCAGTGAAAAGTTATGTGAAGAAAAAAAGTTGTAATTCCTAAAGAGTCAGTTACAATAAACATCTTTGCAGGCTAGAAACAACATAACAGCTTGAACATGTTCTCAGTGGCAGGTGTTTCAAGAAGAGGTGACATTTATTTAGGAGCCCATGTCTCAAGAGAATGATGTTGTTAGGAACAATACACAAAAATGACTTTTTGGAAAGTATGAGGTGATTAATATTGCAGATGAAGAGAATAAAAGCATATAGATGTAAATTTGCACTTGCTTTTCAACATTATGAACAATATTACAGGTTCAAAGTTAAGGCCTAAGATTTCATTTCCTGATGGATTAAGTCAACAAAAACCTGTGGGTCTTTGCCTTTCAAAGAAAATTTAGAAACAAGCACATATCATTGAGTGGGAAGAGAACAAAGGAATGTAAAACACAGCTAATTTAAAGTAATTCATCTTACCCAGGCCATCCTGCTGGCTGATTTCTCTGCAGGTGCAGAAGAAATGCCTGTCAGGACTCTGTCCCTGGCTGCTTAATAGATCTGAAGTGATACAGTTTTACCAAAGGGGACATGTCCATTAAAAAAGAAGTGTAAGCTTCCTTTCTTGGTGAAACTGTGTTACATAGTGTTGAAACTCTCAAACTATAATTATTTTAATATTGTCATTGGAATCTAAGTGAGTTTTCACCTTCCAATCAGATTTTTTGTCTTACAGATAGTGACAAGCAGCATACTGAAAGTCTAGTAAGTAAACCAGAAAAAAAATCTGTTATTTGCGTGATATTTTACAGCCTGGAAGATGTAAAGTAGGTCACAGAGCTAAAACTAATACAGAAACCCCCTTATATCAGTGATGAAAATACGTGAGATGAAATTTTCTTTTCTAGTTAATGCAAAAGGAGGTCCACCTGGCACTCTGCAAGATGCTGCCAATTACAATGACTTTTAAATATCTTATAAATGAAAGTTTGACCTTCAAATTTTTGCAATATTAATTAAGTTTTTCCCAGGGAGAGTTATAGAAGATCAAATGCATGAAGAGGAATAGATTCTTATGATGCTCAATCTCATTGTGAGGTAGAAAACTTTTTTTTTAGCAGGGTGAGGGACTGGTCATTATAGCAAATTATGAGAGAAATAGAGGATTTTTGGTGCTTCCAAGTCAGTTTGGTTCCTTTCAGAAAGTTTCTTATCCAAACACAGATTAGAAGATTCAGTGACAAAATAAATTGGTTACATAATATAGTTTATTTTATGCAAGAGGCAAATTAAATTACCTGATGTTCTCTCTTAGATGGAGTATCTGAGAGCCTGTTAATGAGAGAAATAGAAATATTTAAAAGTTCAGAAGAGTAATTTATCACCTGCAGATAGATAAACAGGCATAAAGATAACTACCATTTTAGTTACTCTAAAACTAGTTTGACAGTTGTCCCTGATTTTCCATTATAGAAATAAAAGATTAAAGATTTTGCAGCTTTGATTTCAAAAGGAATGACATTTTAAAATGAGAAGTAATTAACAACTTCTGAGTGAAGCTACAAGTGAGGCTCATAAAACTGACTAGTGGGTTTCTCTTCTCCCATAAACTTCTTCACTGTTTCACATGGGTAGGTATTAATGACTCTGCATTCAAAAATGATCAGAATTTTAGTTATTATACTTATTCGTGATTTTTTACTTCATCAGGCATTTCTTCTATACTTAAATATCATACTTTTATAGACTGTTCTTTTAAAATCATTATTCGTATGTTACTTCCACAGTATTCTGTCACAGATACAATAAGTTTTTAATACATGATAGGTGTATATAAATATTTATATAGAAAGTCTGTATTTCAATTAATTTTAACTTTTGTTATCAATAGCCAATAGAAATCATGGAATCATATAATGGATTGGGTTGAAAGGGGCCTTAAAGGTCATTTAATTACAACCCCTTTGCCACAGGCAGGGGTACATTTTACTAGATTATGTTGCTGAGCACTCCATCCAAGGGAGAGAACAGATCTAATTAGAGATTATAGGCAGCATAATAACAGCAAAGGTGAGGGGAGAGATGGAATCCTGACTCCTCAGTCTCTTCAGATGTTGGAAAAATCTTGGTTCTTCTGTTGTTGTTAAATTTCCCATTTGGGGACTTCCTTGTAAATTGGAGTGGTTTAAAATATCAAATTATAAGACGGATTGCAATAAATTTAGTTTCATTCAATTTACATTTTTAGGAACCAGAATAAGGAATGCCTTTAACTGATACAGTAATGGCTAAATAAAATCCAGCAGAGCTAACAGAGAACAAAAGATTTTTTTTTTTTTTTTTGCTTGCAAAACCTATTCAGTTGCCACAGATTATGGAGCTGCAAGTAAAAGTGTTGCTGGCAGTGTTGACTCTGGTACCAACCAAGGAAGACTGCAGCTACTAACTGGCTTCAGTAATCCACATGCACTATTTTTCTCTAGCTGTTGTTTCCACCAACTAGCTGCATCAAAACTGTTCAGACACATGTTGTCCTTGTTAAATCATGTCCATTGTCCATAATTGTTCATGTGCTGGATTGTGACTTCTCATGTACCTTAGCATTTCTATATACCTCTGGCTTTGTAGAGGATTTATTTCATAGTCTTTCCAGGAATGGGGCTGGAGCTGTCCAGTCTGCAGTTCCCTGGATCCTCATTTTTTACTTTGTTGAAGATAGACATGGGATCTACAAGCAGTAATCAGGAACTTCCTCTGATTGCCACAACCTTTCAAAGTTAATTGAGAGTGGTCTTGCAATTGTCATTGATCAGCTTCATCTACACCCCCAGGTATAGCGTATCTGATCCTACGCACTTTTTTTCTTAAATTTCTTCAAATATTGTCTAGCTTTTTCTTTTCCCACAGTGACTGAATGCTTTGGTTTCACAGATTTTATCTCTAGTCCAAAGGACCCTAGGCCCAAACTTACCAGTAAAAATAAGGAAAAAACTCCACATTCAATGTATCAGGCTTGTCTTATGTTTTGTCACTGTCTGACTCCAAGAAGAAGCAGGACTACATTTTCCTTATCTTTCTGTTTGCTTGCGGTGTATTATAGAAACCCTCGCTGTCATTCAGTGAGATAAAACTCTGCGATTTGTCTTTCCTTACTCCAATTCTATAAGCACAGGAACTGTCTCTGTTTTACTCCTTGGTAGCTCATCCCTCCTTCTAACTTCTGCATACTTTCTTTTTGTATTTGAGCTCAGTCAAGAGCTCTTTGTTCATCAGTGCTGGCCTTCTGCCATGACAGTAACGCTCTGCAAGTTGAAACAGACTGATCTCGTGCATCAGGAGCTCAGTTTGACTATCAAGAAGTTCTCCTGGGCCTCTTTGCCCTTCAGGTCAGTCTTCTACAGGATTCTGCCAAGAAGATTCTTAACAGGCTGTTCTCAGTTACAGGGCTATAATTCCACTATTAGTCTTCATCATTTCTCTCAGGGTTTTAAACTTCACAGTCTTGAAGTATCTTCTGCCAATGCTGCATGCAGCCTTCACAGGTCTGACTGTTCTTTCTTATTCATAGTAACCAGCAGGGAACAGCTGGCTCGTTGATCACCAGTTTCATCAACATACTCCAGAAATCTGAATCACATTACCACATTACACATTACTCAACATTAGCAGTGTGGTTAAGGTTCCTCACCAGTTCCAGTGCCTGTAATTATGAGGCTCCAGTTGTAATGAGGTTTGTCTACTTCCTTCTCTATCCATAGCACTTGCCATGATGTCTGCTGTTTTTGTCTGCTTTTTTATCCTTAGCAGTAAGATCTCAGCTAACTCTTCATTTGTTTTTAGGCACTCAAACCCATCCTTTGCCTAGAGTGTAACCTTTCCATCCCTATATTCTCTTTCTTTCCTAAAGAGCATGAATCAAACTACAGAAATCTCCATTTATAGAATTATAGAAATATTTAGTTTAGGAAAGACCTATAAGACCATCAAGTCCAACTGTTAACCCAGAACTCTCACATCCACCACTAAACCATGTCCTAAAGTGCCACATTTGCACTTCTGTTATATAACTCTAAGAAGAACGAATCAACTGCTTTCCTGGGTAGACTGTTTTAGTGCTTGATAACTCTTTCTGTGAAGATCTTTTTTCCTAAAATCCAATCTAAGCCTCTCCTTGTGCAACTTGAGTCCAGGGGATGGTGTGTTCCATCATCTCTTTTTAATCTCAGTAAGATAATAACTCTGCAACAGTGCATAGACCTCTAAGTTCTTGTTTCCTAAGGTTCATGACTTTGCATATAGTCATATGTGATAATCCCTTAGGCACAAAGCTTTAACAGCTGAACTTTCTGTGTTATGCTTAGCCCTGGGGAGTACCTTATTCTGTCTGCATGTCTCTTGTGATGCCAACACCATCCTCAAATGAATCTAGTTTAAAGCCCTCCTCACTAGGTTAGCAGGTCTGTTGGACAAAAAAAAAAAAAAAAAAAAAAAAAAAAAAAAAAAAAAAGTTTTGACCCACTTTGCATCTTCCTCATGCCTTTTTGTCCCTAGAAGTCCTTACTTTTCAGAAATTATTCCATACTCCTAAAATATGAAATCCTGCTTCAGCACCAGCCGTGCAACCAGGGTTTTTCCTGCAGGGCACTTTTAAACAAGCTTTTTCCCTTCAGCAGCAAGACCAAGAACACAGCCTGCATTCTCATGCCCTTCATTATCACCCCAAGGGCTCTGATATCATTCATGATACATTAAAGGTCTCCCAAATAGCATCATTTGTCTCTGTATGGATGAGCAGCAAGGGATAATAGCTTGCAGACTGAATGAGCCTCAGCAGTTTCTCTGTAACATTATAGACCTCAGCCACTAGCAAGCAACAAATATGCCAAGACAACAAATCTGTTGTGTTTCCATCCCCTGCAGATGTTACTCACCAACAGCTGCCAGCCACTGCTTACAATTGGGGCCAACAGATTACACAAAAAAGGTTACTGCTATGTACAGATATAGGTATGTACTGTTTGCAATTAAAGGGACATTTTTGGTAAAGAAAATAGGAGATAGGAGTCACAGCCCATGTTTTAGAACTAAGAGCTTTTAGATTTCAGAGCTTTTTTTTTTTCTTTTGTTTTACTTGAATTTGTTTCCTTCTTCTATATTTCTAAGGAGACAAACACTCAAGAAGTAGCGCTGAGCTGTGGGAGCTGCATCTTGCTCTCTGAGTTAATTGGCTGCTGTTGGACAGCTACTCTGCTGCTCTCTCCTCTTAGTGAGCTGAATTGATTGCTGTGTCTTCTAGTAGGTAGGCACAAGACAAGTTTCCACTTCACTGAAAGCAGTACAATAATTTGACTCTTTTACTGGAAGTCCCTGCAAGGATGCTAGGAAATGAAATAACTTAGAGGAAGGATTATCCTCTCATCCTGCCTTGAATCAAGCCCTCAGGTCTTGGCAATAGGTTGGAAGTTGCATTAGGACTTTTTTATCCTCAAGCATATGCTACATCTGTTCAGTGAGGGAATAACTTTTGTGTGCTCATTCAATTCTTTCAGGAGGGCCTTAACTATTGTTGAAGGCACCATATTGCAGTCTGGTCTAGTAAAGGTATCCCAACCGGGAAAAATATTCCTTAGCCTTATTTTATTATAGACCTATTCTTTCTTGCATTGGATTGGAAGACTTCTGATACAGCTCCAGACAAAGGTCAATTATTTTCCAGTTCAACACTACCTGAATTTCTGGGTGAAGATTTAATCCTATCCATAGCTGCTTCTGGGCAAAGCTTTAATATGGTCCATAGCAGCTTCCAATCATATTCTCGAACATCCTTACATAGTTCTTGATTTACACTAATTTCTGAACTTTCCAAAGAAACGACATTTAATTAAAATCTTGACCAGGATCAAGGGAGTCCTTTCACTCTCCCTCACCCCTATCTAGCCTCCACCCAATCTCTTTCTCTTGTCCACCCTCTGTCACACATTATGGTGGAATTAATTAATCAAATGTCAAAAACAGGCTTCAGAGAAGTGCATAACACGAGAAAGAAATATAATGTTCATACTTTAATAAATAATAAATATTCTAATATTTGAAATTTTCAGAATTAAAAAAAAGTCCAGTAGGGTTTTTTTTTTCCTACTCAAAAAAAATCTCCCAAAAGACAAAGTATTAAAAAATGGGGAATAGCTTTCACATGAGTTCATAACAATTCAAAGTAGAAATGTTAAACTGAACTAATAATGACTAATCTAATCTAGGAAATTCTATGTTGATTAATCTAGATTAAAAAACCCAAAAAACCAAAAACAAACACACAAACAAACAGAAACCCCCAAAACAAAAAGCCCCATGTTTTGGGAAAAAAAAAAAACAAAAACAAAAACAAAAAAAAACAACCCAAACCCTAGATGCTTTTAATATATTTTTAAATCTGTGCTCTGAAAATTTGCTTTCAGTAAATATATATATATATATATATATATATATATATATATATATCTGCAATATTTGCCACTCAGAAATGTGGAAATTGAAGTACTTGGCTGAACTAGTCCTCTAAAAAGTCTGAACAACAAAGAAAAAGTGGGATACATAACCTCTGCAAATTAAAATACCTCAGCTTTGTCCAAGGAATTCTGCTGCTGCATCCAAGGTAACAATCAGAAATAGGACTTGTCTCAAATAAATAGTCAAACAAACTCTTCTATTTTATCTAGGAGTTAAAATACCTTAATGCAAGCGTTACTAAAACAAAACAGTGTGGCAAATTCAGAAATGATCATATTTCATTTCACTTCTTACTAAGAGCAGGGACCACTGAATATTTTTTTATATAGGCTTTCTTACCAACGAGGCTTTTTCATCTTTCCTTGGAGGTACTTTGGAAGATAATTCCAACATATGTCCATGAGAATAAACTTTGTCCTTACTATTTTATGAACAACATACGTTGCCTATTCTAGACATTCTGGCAATGTCAGTCCTGAATAAATTCCTAGAAAATGTTGTGCTAGAGAGTGAAGATTATAGGTTTGTATTTTTTTTCATAAATGACTCAATAAAACAGATATGGCTGTTTAGATCAGGTAAAAGGATGGCAGATGAAATCTGAGCACCCTGCAAATACTGTAATTTACTTTTATGCCTGCATATTCCCTGCAATAGTTCTTAAAAAGGGAAAATAGGAATAAAATAACATCCTTAATATTTCTGTCAGACGGATACAAGGAACAACAATCAACAAAGCAATTATCCAAATACAGAATTAGAGCACTAACAGATTTATGTTGGGAAGTCCTAGAATTATTTCCCTGTGTCAAAACTCTTTCTCTGTTAGTGCTTTATTCCTTATTAGTTTGAACTAGAAAAATACAGCAAAAACATAAAGTAGAAATATAGCATTTAAATATCTGTAACAAAATGTGTGATGGAACTAAATGTACGTGCAGAATTTATCTTTGATGTTGTATTTACTGATTCTGGGCTGTTGGTATCAGTGAGAGTTTTACTGCAGACAGAAAGCTATGTGCAGCTCCTTGTATTAGATTGATAGCTGGAGAAGACAAATGCTATTTAACCACAGGAGGTTTTGCTTGTTAGCTGAGATGGAACAGCAAAACAGCAGCTAAATGAGGTACAAGAAGTGAGTCTACAAATATATTTCAAAAATCATCTGTTCATCACTTTTTGTCATTTTAAATTTTATAAAACCTAGTTTCCACTAACGGGGGGGGGGGTTGGGGGGGTTGGGGGGGTTGGGGTTGGCTTTTTTTTTTTTTTTTTTTTGGTGGTGTTATAGTTATTTCTCCCCTCTCCCAGCTTGCTGACCAAGCTCTCATTTCAATAAATATTAATAAATAAATAAATAAATATTAAATAAATAAATAAATTGGCTGACTATTGGTACAAATAAGGAGAAAACATCTACCTTGTGGTCTGGTAACTAGCCTAGAAGAAAGTATAATTCAATAATTTCTTTTGAATAGAATAAATTCCTTGTTATTATTTTGTAATAAACTATGAAAAATACATGGTAAAGAAAAATGCACCTACATTCTATAAACTTATAAAAAGTTAGAAGCTGCAAGGGTTCACCAGAGAAGGTTCCCTCAGTTAAGAGCTGAAAAATAGATCCAGATTAGATGTTGCATTATTTTACAGAATCACAGAATCATTTAGGTAGGAAAAGACCTCTGAGATCATCAAGCCTTTAACTGTCACCATCTTGTAAACCAGACTGTTGTAACAAGTGCTACACCTAGTCATTTCAGAAACACCTCCAGGGAAGGTGACTTTACCAGCTCCCTGGGCATTCCATTGCAATGTTTAACAACCCTTTCTCTGAAAATAATTCTCCTGATGTGCAGCCTGAACCTCCCTTGGTGCAGCTTGAGACCATTTCCTTTTATATCCTGTCATTAACTGCCTGGGAGAAAAAGTTGCCCCCCCCACCTAGCTACAACATCCTTTCAGGCAGTTGTAGAGTTAAAAGGTCACCCTTGAGGCACCTCTTCACCAGGCTAAACATGCTCAACTCCCTCAGCTGCTCTTCATAAGACAGTCTCTAGACCCTTAACCAGCTTCATTGTCCTTCTCTGGACCCATTCTAACACCTCAACGTCTTTCTTGAAGTGAGAGGGCCAAAACTGGACATCCTCATACAACAGAATTAATTAAATAAATAAATAAAGGAAAGTAAGTGCTCCACAAATTATCTACAATCTACAGCCATGAATCAAGTAAGAGTCAGTTCGAAGTTGTCCTGTAGCTGGGTTGAGTTGAGAAGTTGATAGTTTGCTTGCACAAAGCTCTTAAAATACAGACCAAGTTGCCTTTTTTCAATTTGGAATTTACTTACCTCTGTAGTGTTAAACTGCCATGGTTTACTTTTCCCATACTCAGCTCCATTATACAAGGATGAAGAATTAGGGGACCAGACAGTAAGTAGTTGTTGACCTTTTCTTTTCCCCTGAATCCCAACTCTAGAGGACCAAGACAATGAAACTACTTCTATTATTTCTTTCTCTGCCTGCCTCAAGACAGCACTCTATTTTTCAGAAAGTTTGAAGTATTCTGAAGAATTGTTTCTCAAGAAAAAAGATGACATATCAGAAATCCACCAGATGCAGACTCTTGGAAATGTCCCTGTGCTGAAAAGTCTTCTGGTAGAAAAGTTTGGACAGCATCCAAAATAAGCCAACTGCTGAAAAATATATAATTTCACAGAGAAAGGAAGAGGGCTTGACCAGGGTAGATGTAGGTTACAATAATTCACTGCCAAGAGCTGAGCCTCTCAACTGAAATGTCAAGTATGGCAGACAGTGCTGTTATGGGAAATTGTAATAAACTTTTTAAGAAGACATATGGAAATGAAACAAATGTTAATAGATTCATCTAGCTCAGGGGAAGTTGTGTTTCTTGTTTGTTTTATCATTCTGTCCACCTTTCTCACAGCTTTCCTCCTCTCACAGTTTCTGCCTCCGGGCCACTGAGTCTATAAACAGGAACAAGGTCATCAGTGAAATACAATTTAGCTCTTCTGAGAGCCTGATAATTAGTGTTTACATTATTGAAATGAAACAGGCTGAATTCATTGTTGGAGGTGTATATTCTGTGTTGTGTACAACAAAATCAGCCTAGTCTGTCACCTTGCTGAAAATCCATTGTCCTGGGTGAGTAAATACTAGTACTCCTGCACTGTAATTAGCTAAAAGAAATCAGTCACTCCTGGTTACAATAAATAAACCAAAAAAAACCCAAATGAAAACACAGCCCCCCTGCCCTCATGATACCTTTCTTTGCTGTCTTCACTAAGAGAAGCTGTTCTGGACTGTAAACCCCCCATTTCCCATCCCCTTTGCACTGCACTTCTCAGTATGGGGGGGCATATGCCTGTGACACTAATTGACAAATGATCTCTTTGTTTTTATCTCAACTCAGAAGCTTTCTCATCTTGTTTTTTACCTCTGTCCTATTGAGGAAGAGGAGTTAGAGAGTGATTGGGTGGACATCTGGAAGCCAGCCAGGATCGTAAAACGTTGGTTTTTGTTGTATATGCAATATATACACTCCTATACATATTACTAGACTTAATTGGCAAAGTTTTAATCCCAAAATGATATGCAAAGGTACTTGAAAAATTGTATGATGAGTTCTGGAGACTGGGCTGAGAATAATTTTAGGACAGAGAGTGTGAAAAGGGAAGACAGGATAAGGGGAAAACAGAGAGATAAATCTGATGACAAAAGAGGAGTAGTCTCCACCACAGTACAAAATCACCATAAGAAAAGCCAAAGTATGGGACCTGGGGGGAGCATGTTTGCCACAGCAAGGTAAAGAAAGAAAGTTTCTCTTGCTTCTTTGATTCCTCTTTTAATAGCTATACTTATCAAGGTCACCTGACCTTAGTATGAATTTCAGCTTCTAATAAAAACAATCTGGAAAAATCACTATTTTTGGCTAGTCACTAACTCACTATTTTTGGCCTAAAGAGGGAAAATTTGCACAATGTCCTCAGCAGTATTACTGTTTGATATTCTTGCTTTCCCACACAAGAAGTATAAAGATTGATTCTTAGAAAGTCTTTGCGGAGTTCTTGATGTTATTTTAAAATTCTTAAGCCTTCTTTTCCCCTCAGCAACTGAATCAGAATGAGGCCAGGGCTTTCACTCCAGGAATTTTGTTTCCCATTATTCCCCACACTGCATTCCTTTTCATAACAAGAAATTTTCTTTCAATTGTTCTCTTCCATAAAGGAGACATTGTTATCACTAGCATTTCTGTTGAGTTAGACAAGGGTCCACATATAATAAAGTTTTAACTTGCTTTCCGTATTGTATCCCCTTCTCTTATCACTTGCTCTCTTAAAATGTGCCAGCCTCATCTTCAGAAATAAGAATTAAAGTAGGAAACCATCTAAGGTCTTTTAATGGAAATTAAATCAGTATTTAGAGAAATTAGCAAGGAAGCTTCCAAATCTATGTGTAGCTATTCTGAAAAAGAACAAAAATTTGCTCTCAACTCTTACATCTTTGTTACACAAAACAAGAGTTCTGGGTCACCCTTATATCAATTTCAAATAATGTGTTTCACACTGAAAAACAAACAGAAAACAAGAAATATGAATATAAGTAATCATAGTTTGTTTTCATTTTTTTCATAATAATTTTACTCACTTGAAGGATCTTTTTAAGACTGAGCTAGGCACATAATTTAAAGTGTATGCTGTACTTCAAGTTGAAACAACACTGAACACGTATGTTTTCTATGTATCATTTTTTCCTAGGAACTTTAATTTTAACTGAGTAGTTTTTTCAGAGAGTGCTCTCATTGAACTCCAATTTAGATTTCCTTGTTAATATCTCTTTTCCCGTTCCCTTCTCCCTATCTACCAGTCACAGAAATATTCTTTGTTTTTGTGAGGAAAAAAACCCCTATATTTTAACCCCAGAAGCTTTGCTCTTCCTGAGTGAAATAACCAAAAGTAAACTCTTTCTCTTTTCCTGTTGAAAGCACTGTTTGGTGATAACACCTTGAAGATTATAATTCATGTTAAAAAATAGTCTTGCAGACTTAAAATGAATAAGATAAACCAAGCATTTTAACATGTAGGGTCAGAAATCTTTTAACAAAATATCTTTGTAGCACTAGAAGCCCATGTGTACCTGGAAAAGATAAACCTCAGACCTGAGGAAACAGATAAATATATGTCAAAAAAAATTACATGTATGCGTAGAAAGTATTCACAGCTAGCCTGATGAAATCCCAATCAAAGCACATAGTCAACAGTCTATGCTAGTTGGAAAGACACATGACAGAAATCACACATCCCTAGTTAAAAGTGACAAAATGTATTCAAATTCTGTTCCAGCATATCTATTAAAATATTGAGCCCTCGGTACCCCTCCTGTACAGCTACAGCAAGAATGCTTCTCCAGGGACGCTGTCTGCATGTGGAGGATGCTTCTAGAGACCCCAGCCTGACTCTAACCACTGCAAGCATCTTCAGTAGTTCAGTTTAACAACCTTCAAACAACATTTTGCTTCTACCTTACATTCTGATTTAGTTTATTTTATATTCATTGGCTTTTATTTGTCTCCTGTGACCTCAGAATCACTTTGCTTGAATATTCATTCCTGAGGGAATGCTTTTTCCCAGGGGACACAAAATCCCCTATGGTATGATGGTTTTGAGAAATTTCATCATCAGGATAACCTGTGACAGAACAAATCTGGTAAATTATTTTATTATTTACTGAAGAAAGGAAAATTTTTAAAGAAATGGAAACCTATGCTGCCATAGTTATAACTTTTGTTTTTCCTTAGATTTCCTTATCAGGCTAAATCTAAAGGCATGATGCCACTAGGATTTATCTAAAGATAACATCCTCTCTGTTGTGATGTATCAAGCCTTGTCTTTCAACCCTCTGGTAATGTGAAAGAACATCGGGGTTTCTTGCTGGAGATGTTAGAAAATTAACAAGATTAATCCTGATGTTATAAGAAACATGAGAACTATAAGGAAAGATTCTACCAAAGAATCAATACTGAAGTTTGATAATCATCTAGGAAGAGATGACATTTCTCTAACTCACTGGACTTTTGTTCAAAAGCTGAAGTGTTTTTTAAAATGTTTTTAAAAGAATGGACCTATATAGAAAACATTTATGTCTTATCAAGCACTAAAACTGTTAGAATATCTATGAAATTTCATTAACTAAGAAAGAAGACAGGCAAGTCCTCTTTTAAATCATTATTTTCACCTAGTGAGAGTCTTTCCCAAAAAAATTGTTTTCATGTGGATGTCTGTCTTGTGGTGCTGGTGCTCAAAGAATTCTCTTTCATTGTAAAGGGAAGAGGGCAATTAATATAAAAAAACTAAAGTTCTAATCAAACACCATTATTCTTGAGCTTTATGAGGAACTAAAATCAGAACCTTACTGTTTTACATTTTCTTGTGAAGGTAATTTATTTCTAACCCAAGCAATATACCAAGACCATAACACTAACACGTGACATGCTACACGTTTAGCAATTCTTTTCCAGTACAAATAGGACTTGGACTTGCTGACATTTAGAGAAGAGACACTAGTGAAACCTGTCAGGACAGACAGGAACTCTAAATAATAATTACTCAAATGCAGGACACACTTCTCGGTCTGGACAAGAGGTTCAGAAAACAGATCTTTAGCAACCCATTATCAGTAATCTGCTGGTCAGTCTCTTTTTGTCCTCAGTAACTGAACTGGAAGAAGTAAATAGTGATCTGTAGTGAGAGAAAGTGAGATATATTCTCGAAAAAGGAAAAAATTATCTCAGAAATAAAGTTGATTAATTATTTCTATGTATTTTAGGTGTGAAAAAAGACAGCATCCACTGCATTCTATTAAAATACACAATCACAGAAACGATTAGGATCAAGTGCTATATCCAGTCTTTCCTTAAACACTTCCAGGGACATGACTCCACCACCTCCCCAGGTAGTCCATTCCAATATATAATCACCTTTCCTGTGAAGAAATCATTCCTAATATCCAACCTCAACCTTCCCTGGTGCATCCTAGGGCTACGTCTTTTCTTATCCCTAGTTACCCGGGAGAAGAGACCAACCTCCACCTGGCTGCCACCTCCTTTCAGATAACTGTAGAGAGTTGTAAGGTCACCCCTGAGCCTACTTTTCACCAAGATAAATATTTCCTATCTTCAACACATTTACTGCTGCAAACACATGAAAGTTCCTGAATCATTTGCAAACAATGATAGAAATGAGTGCTTAAAGTGTTCTATATGTCTTTATGTTCACATCTTGAGAACAAATTACACTAACATCAAAACCTTCCCAGATTGAATTTTAGTAGATACTTTCTTCCCTAGCTATTCTTACAATAGGCAATGCCAAGGAAAAGCTATTTCAATGTGTTCTTTCTTCTCATTCTCCCTCTCAACTTCTATCTTTTGGGTTCTCGTTGCACTTCAACTGCCAAGTTTTGTGTTTTGCTTTTATAAAGCCTTTGAACCTTGTTGTTACTCCATGGTAATGGGGTGCTAATTTTTCAAATGCAGCTACTTTGATGCCATAATCACTGGGTATAGATTGCTTCAGGGACTCTTTGGATGCATATGCCTTTATCGAGTTAATGTCACCATTAGTTCTGAATGCGTCTTTAAGTGCCTTCTTGTGTTCTGTTCAGGGAATTACAGATTCTTATTGTTGTCTTTTTTTGGGCAATTTTACTTTAATGCTTTGTTTGTTTGCAGTCTCCCTGATTTGTACAGGATCTTTTGCCTCAATTTTCCTTCAAAGTGGATTCCAGTTGTGTTATTAGGTGAAGTACAAAGTGGTTTTCCATCACTTCAGACAGTTTTATATTTGCTTAATGAGGTTAGAGTTTCTGTTTTGGGGAATGTGATTCACCTTATTTAGTTTAGTCATGCACAGTATTCAATGACTACGTTGGCTGGATCTGTACTATTCCCTCTGTATATCTGGTGTTTCTTGCAATATTATTAATTTATGACCAACTACAACAGTGTGGTTTCATGGGTGATGTTTGCAGAAAAATTTTGTTTATCAATAACTTCTTAAAAGCTGATGTACTTTATTTTTTGTATAGTATCAGGCTACAGAATTCACCACGTCCCCCATAACAAATTTTGCTCTAATGTAATTTACCTGTGCATGCATGAGTAAATATAATTTTATAGAAATAGTATGTCTGACTAGAAAGGCTGTGTTTCTCCTATTACAATCTATTCCTTGGTTAGAAATCACTTTATAGGTTTTAGTGCCCTCCTAAGCAACTTGGATCCATTATGAAAGACTGTGCTTTAGATCTCTGGGTTTGTTGATCCTTGAACTCAGTGACTTGAGATATTGTAATTCCATCATTCAAGAAGGAAAATAAAACAATTTCAGCAACTGGCTACTAAATTTTCCTTCTGGATGCATTCATGGATGGAAGATTAAATTTAGAAGGATAGTAAAAAAATCCCAAATTACTATTAGCATTCCATTTTGGACATTCAAAGTATTAGAATTTTGGAAAATGAAGTTTTCATAGAGTCAAACTCATTACAGAGGAAAATGGTGCAGTTTCACTGTGTGGCTTCCTACAGAAGAAGGTTTGATTCATATCCACAGGGTGGGTGCTTCTGGCATGGTCACAATCATCCTTCTGCCACAATGGTTAACCAGATCCTCTGTGACAATGGAATTTTGGTGCACTAAAAGCTGTTTATTTTTTATCTGGCTGGCTTTTATCTCAGCCCAGCTAAATGTGTAGTCTTCCAAAGGTAAAAATACAGAGAAGATAAAGTAAGATAGTTTTGCTTTGAGGATAACTTCAAGTACTATGCCAGGTGATGTATCATATCACCTAAGGTAAAAGCACAGCATTTACTGCTCTTTCTTCTTTAAAGTCATGAAGCCATGAGACCTGATAGCTGTGGAGATAAATTGTTTCCATTCTGAAATACTTCAGACAGAAAAGCTTCCCATAGCTACATTTTAAGGTTTATTTCCAGGGAAAAAGGAATTTGTCTTGGTTTATGTTTCTTCATGGCTTATAAACAAGTCTGAAGAGTTTTGTTTGCACTGAAGGGATAATTAGGGGACTACCCAGTATCAGAGGCCGACTTAAAAAAAAATAGAATGTTTAAGAAAAAAATCATAACTTTAATTTTCAATTTTCTGTTGCAAATCTTGGGGTGTAATAGGGTCATATTTTAAAGTCTTTCTCAGTGACTGTCAAAACAAGAAACTGCCTGAGGAAAATAAAGGTTGTAAACAAGGGATCACTGCTGTGGGGTGTCCGAGTAGGTAGCTAAACAGACTTCCTCATGAATGGAATATTTGCATTATGGGAAGTATTGCTTGAAAGAAGCTTTGGAATCTGCATCTGAAAAACAAAATGGATTTTATCTGCTCAGCTTCAAGAGTTTCAGTATTAGAGTCCAAAAGGCAGGACATGACATCTTTATTGCTCTGCTAGTTGTTTACTCAGAGGAGAGTAAAATGCATTTCCAGGAGATAGCTCACCTCATGCCAAAATCATTGTTTAGGATAGGTCAGATGAATAACCCTTCACCTGCTTTTATCTATTGGCTAATAGGGAAAACTAGATTTATTTTCACTTCAAAAAACCCACAACAGTCTAACCCATCTTAATTAATACTATGTGATTAGTCCTGAGATCCTAGACAAACATGTTTACTATCTTGGTAACAAATCTATGAACTGCACCTTCAAGAGAGGAATTATGAAGTGCATTAATGTGTGTATTACCGAAGCTTATTTAAATATTTCATGTTTAAATAAGCTTTGGTAATTGTCAAAACAAGAGAGTGCAATTGTTATGAATATTGTTCACTGCTCAATTTGTATCATTTATGTTCTTGGGCACTCACACTTGTAGGTATAAAATGCTCTGATCACTCAATGCTCTAGAAACAGGTACTGTAACTGAAAAGAATTATTTCTGCATCAGAAGTCACTAAATGTTAAACTACCTTGCAGTCTTTGAAAGATTAGTTGAAGTTAGACTGTTTTTTGAATTTTCAACATTTTATTCGTGAAACATTTGGAGGGCACTTTAGCAACTGTTGGAAGGTACTTGTTCACTTCTAGCAGTCAGAATTAACCCAGACGTTCAACATTTATATAGGTTTGTCTGACATGGTTTTGTAGTTTTACTCTATCAAAATCCCAAAAATGAATTAACTATAAAATTTGATTGAGTGATTTGATTGATCAACAGCAATATTCTCCTTGATTCAGGAACTAGTACTTTTTAACTCAAAACCAGCTATATTTTGACATTTCTTTAAAATCTTTTAATAATGCTAATGCTCATTGTCTTCACAAAAATCCTTGATTTAGATCATTCTGCATTAAGAAGTATTACTAAAAATGAAAAGATATGTTAGCATAAACTTCCAGTAATGAAAGATGTCATTCTGCAGAACCTTGAGTTCACTTGAAGAAACACCCACTGAAATCTCACAGCGTCATATATAACAGGATAAAAATTGAAACTGTTGTCTGAATTAAAATGTTGGAGCAATGTTGGAGAAATACTATGGAGAACGACAGGTCAAAGAGATCAATCAAGTCGAACATTGACTTTTTCTCACTTTTCATTATTATGTATGTGGGTACCTTGCAAATGTCTGGTATTTTCCACCTTCTTTCAATGCCAAAGGTGAAAGCAGCTATCCTACTGTGAGAAGTTAAAATATGCCTAAACGATGTGAATGCCCTTTATTTTTTGCATCAATGTGAATAAAAGCATGTTATTAAATGCCAATATATCATATATTTAGGTGAAAACTGGACAAAGTGAAGTGTTTATTTTCAAGATGTGTTTGTTCCCAGACCCTCTTCAATCATCTTAGGATACAAAATGTACATAGGAGATACACAGCTAAACAAGGGGGACTTTCTAGGCTTGTCATTCTTACTGAGGCTCTTGCAAAAAGTAAGAGCTCTCCTGTAAAAGCAGTAGCCATTATTCACAGTCTATAATCTTTTCCTCAGGATCTATTGTAGGAAAAAAATGAACATTCCCTTGCTCAGGAGTAAACTGGGTACCACTTTAAACATTTTGTTATCCTTGACAGCAAATCTATCCAGGTATCCACTTTTCTTTCTTGTGTCAACAGTTGATCTTGGCTGAAAAGTAATTACAAAATCTTTATTGTTCTAGGGGAAGAAAGGAAATATTCTTTACAAAAGCAAGGGAAGTGGAAGAGAAGAAAGTCTACAGTTGCTGATATGTGTAAAAATATATGTATACATTGTTATTTATGACTTCTGCAAAGAAACAAGGGAGAAAATATGGAATTAGTTGCAGATGGTAGGGTGAAACATAGGAAGATCAGGAAGATGAAGAACTCTTTTAGGAAAGAGAAGCAGTGTCCTGGGAAAGAAATCAGGCAGTGTTACATGAAGAGAAATTACTGTTATAATGGAGGAATTCTGAATAAGGAAATGGCTCAGGGAAGGTATCATTGAATCACAGGAAAAATTATAGTGATGAACATTGACAAGGAAATTGTTCACAGTCCTCACCTATGTCCAAGTTCTCGTGGATAAGCATAAATATAAATAACTCTTTTTCAAACTTATTTTAATGTCATAATTATGACTCTCCACCAAAATAAATTTATGCCTTATTATATATAATTTGTATTTGCAATTTATCAGTTTCTTCCAAATAATGACTCTCAGAATAATTTCTAAATATCCTTTAATTAAAAGTTTCAAATATTCCTCCTTTATCTTAGGACAGATTTTATTCCTCTTTTATCTTAGGACAGTTTTTAATTAGCATTTCTAGGTAAAGAGATTTTGACGATTGATTTTATTTACACTATTCATGTGGTTTTTTACATGCTGTTTATTAGTATTTTCCCTAGATGCATTTCAACCACTTTCATGGTTTAAATAAAAAGCCTTTTTTTTTTTTTTTGCCACCAATTTTTCTCTTCCGTAACTCATTTGAAGCTTTCATAGGTTTTCATTGTTTGTTTGTGTACTGTCTAAAATAATGTGATTAGGAAAGATTGTTCATCATAATTACATTCTATGCATCTTTACATTGTTGGAGGGCTTGATTATTCCTTCAGAGAGAAAAGCTAATGATAAATGATGGAGATTCCTCTTTACTTTTCAGAATATATCTATGGACAAAGTATTAGACCAAGCAGTTTTTCTGACTGTTCTTAAGATTCCTCATGATTGGTCCAGTCCGTTGATGCATTTTCGTAAAAATTGCATTGCAGAAATCAGTGATATTTCCACCAAAAACCTTGCTGATTTATTCTGGTATGACAATGATATTTGCTTCTTGAGGTGGTTTGTTTGGATGCATATTTTTATAAGTAAAACAAACCCAGAAGAAAGGGATATATCCAGAAAGAATCATTTCATGTTGGTATTATTGTCCTTATCCTCTTGTCATACTACTTCTATCATGGACATGTTTAGACTCTAGAAAGTGCAATCCATGTTTATTTTCCAACAGCAGTGATGGCAGCACCACAGACGACAGTATGGTATATTAGAGTCTCAAACTGGTAGAACAGCTTCATGGAATACAGACCGAGGGTTTTGAGATACTACAGGTGCTGTCTGCTGTACTTTTTGGAGAGATGGAAAGATTTTTCTTTCATTTGACAATGACATACATAAAAAGTGTGGCAGCACAGCTTGAAAAAAGCTAGGTCATGCCCTTGCTCTGTATTTATCTCCACACAGTGCTTGAAGCCATTAATAAAGACGGCACTGACAGAATTCCTGCTGAGCAGCAGCTGGACATTTACATAAGGCTTAGGAATTTTGTATATGTTTTGGCCATACCATTGGATAAAGAAAATACAAATCCACCTTTTTTTAGAGGAATGGAAAAACCCTTCATGCAGTTGAGGAACTACTGAGAAGGCTTCTGCCATGATTGTTATCTGTTTGCTTTCAAAGGACATTCATCACTATCACACATGGGGAAAAGTCAGTGTTGGTACTTCTTTCCTGCCAGTGACTCATGGCATTGGACATTTTTTCAAGACTCATAAATTGATGTGCTCTTTAAAGTAGGACACACTGTACACCTCTGAGTGATAATGCATATGTGATGGATCACCCTGTTAATTCATAGAATAGCTCAGCTGAGGAATCAGTAGAGTCAAACTTCACATTAACCTCACTCTGGCTTAGGAATATCAAGCACCCATCAAAACAGCAGAAGCCAGAGGTTGCGTGTTATAAGTTAAGTTGTAGAACATGTTGAGATAAAATCAATGATTTGAACCCTATTACGCCTTAACCTCTCCTTGCCACATCATTTGTAAAAAGTGATTCTTCTTAACATGAGCTCCTGCCACATTACCTAACTTGAGTTTTCAGACAAAGACTAATAGTGAAAGCATCAGTACGGATGACAAGGAGGCACCTAATGATGAATATTCCATATCAGGCATGACAAGAATCTTGTTCGTCTTGCTGTAATATTTCTAAAAGTATTAAAACTGATATATCCATTGCTCATTTCGAAGAATGCTAATTTAGAACAAATCTATCTCTGTCTGAACAGTGGTTTTAAGGAATATTAATTAAAGTATCTTGGGAAAGTTGTGCAACCTAAACTCAAGAATGCAAACTGGGTTTTAAAAAGTTAGACACAACAATCATCCGAA
Organism: Cettia cetti; assembly: GCA_013401135.1. NCBI lineage: Eukaryota > Metazoa > Chordata > Aves > Passeriformes > Sylviidae > Cettia > Cettia cetti. The sequence goes on along the minus strand of VZUI01023951.1, from coordinate 18,774 downwards.
GGATATACAGCTTTTAAAAAACCCTCAAACTTTTATTTTTCATATCCATTGGTGTTCTTGGGTGACATCTATTAAAAAAAAAAAAAAAAGTTTGGATTATTTTGACACATTGATTCCATGTACTTCAAAATGTCATAGTTAATAAAAGCAAATGTAGTAAATTTGCAAAGAATTACCCTCAACATGTGACAGAATTGTCCAACAAAGCAATAAAACTTAGAACTATGGTTGAAAATTTATGTCATATTAGCAACAATTTGGGACAAATTGTGCATTAGTCCTTCATTATAAAGGAACTTGAAAAGTTAAATATAACTGCAACAACAAATTAATTCTTGCTGCTTTAGACTGTTAATGTCTTTTTAATTATTAATACTTTTTTGTGGAAAATAGCTTTTACATTCTAGTTGACAAGGAAGCAAGCAGAGATTGCAGAGTTTTTACAGTGTGTAATTAAAAATATTTAAAATACTAATGATACAGCTAATTCTAAAAGGTCACAAACAAAATTTTTAATGTGAATGTTCCATTTAAAAAGAGGTTAAACTTTTCCTCTTCATTAAACTGTGATTTTAGACAGTTCAAACATCATTAAGTGTTCACTGGGCTATGTTACACTGTTTTTCATTCTTCATGTGTATGTAATTGCTTTTCATCTTGTCACACAATAAGATCTGTTTCCACTCAGACTTGATTCCCACTTAACTCAGAATGGACTATTCTGGTTTACTGCAATATTGTTCTTCCCATATGATATTTTGGTCTTGAGATTTGCAACTGTTGTACAAAACATGACTTCTTCTACCAGAGTTGCACTGGTGAGCAGTAAAAGCTAATTGCTATCCTTTTTTCAATATAAAGAAGAAAAATAAAAGAACATTCTTGCTTATCTTTAAAAAATATTAGTAGGCCAACTTGACAAAATTTTGCAAATAAACTGCTCATTCCTAGAGAGAAAAGAACCCAAACTTTGCTCATGGGTTTCTTTTTTAAAATTGTGAATAAAAATAAAATGGTTTTGAAGATAAATCCATAATTCAGTTACCTACTCTAAAAATAGGTAGCTAATCAGTAGGAAAAGTTCAAGTTTTTTTCATATAATGAGATTTTTCTATATTAGCATGATTGGATCTATTAAATTCTATTTCATTGCATATGAAAACATAAACCCTCAGAGCCAATATTAAATAAAGTCAATATTGTAATGACAAAAATATTCCCTCCAAAATGCACCAACTTCATTATAGCTGTTGGCATCAGCTTCCTTGTATTCTTGGCAGAACATTTCTCTTAAAAGTATTTAAGTAAAACCAATGGTATATGCATAATATATATGGAAAAATAATCACCAATGGCATGTAAGGGATATGATGTGACTTTTTTCTAGTGTATTTTTAAACAACAAAATAGAATAGATGGCTATTGATACAGGATGATAAAAAGATGAATGATCAAAAAAGCTCTGACAAAATGAAGAAACTGTAAGTAAAATAATTAAAATTAAGAAAAATAAACCACAAAAAAGTAAGCAAAAAATTTATGGAAAACTCAAATGAAGAAACAAGAGACCAAAATCAGAAAAGAAGTAACCCTAGGGAAAAGTGAAAACATAAATCCTCACAAAAAACCAATAATTTCAAATTTTAAAAATTGAATTAAAAAGTATGATAATATGGAGTATTAAATTTAGTAGGTACTGAATCTCAACATTTGCACAATAGATCTTTAATACGGGCAAATTCCACAAAAATTGTGAAAATTTGTTGATGTTTTTTGATTAGAAGTAATTTTGAATTTCAATGATCGTATTCTCACAGGTATGTATGTTTTGGATATAATGCTGGAAGGTCTTTGCATGTGTGAGAAAGAGTAAATTTGTAGTTCAGTTGTTCCATATGCCAAAAGAAATTTTAATTCCAGATGTATGAATTTTCGTTGAGCAAATCTTTAAAAAAAGCCTGTGAAAATTTTAAAAGATTAAATCATTTTAATGCTATACTAAAATATAAGAAATCACACACAAGGAAAACTATTATTTTTGAAGCAAGCATTAGAGTTATTTTCCAGAGATTGACATGAGCCACAGTGTAAACTTGTCAAAGGACTTACACTGAAAAAAACAACTTGCTCTTGTAAAATCTATGTGTATTTAAACACTAAAACACCTTTCTTTGATATAAAGACAAAATGTAGGAGAAACTACACTGCTAAATTTCATACAAGGCGTTGTGATTTTATACAGCTACTTTTAGAACAGCACTATGTCTGGGACTTGCAAATTCTCAGCCTCACTAAGTAAAAAACATAACAAGGACATTTAGTGAAAAGGTGTAATATTCAAAAAGGATGTTAGAACATTTTTTAACTTTATTTCTTAACCTCATCGTCTGCTGTTGAAACTGTAGTAGAAAGAAAAGGTGTTATTCTGGAGGACAAAGGTTAGTGAGTGACAGCGGTGGTGCTGACCTTGTTGTTCTGATTTGTTATGTTCAAACAATCTCATGTTTTACTTTAACCAAAAGCTGTTCTGAGATTGATAAACTTCCTCAGTGTTCAGATGTAAAGCTCTGTGTTAGGAAACTCAGTTTCCAGAACTGCTTTGAAGGGTGTGCTTTCAAGACCTCAAAAGTGCTGCAGTCTGCATTCATTCAATGGAGGAGCACTCTGGTGAGATGTACATTTCAACACCTTATCCCCCACACAGAAAGAGGGCAAGAATGTTTTCACAAAGAAAATCTATTTAAAACCATGGTGATGAGCAAGCTACCTGTGAAACAATCACTCCAAAACCTTCTTGCTCATCAACATCTTTTTCCAGAGGTAAAAAAGTCCTTAATACCTGTAGATCAAACAAACAGCTTTTGACATTCAATTTCAGTGGCAATATGGCATGTCTTGAGCTGAGGGGAAGTTAATTCTGGAAGATTTGTCAGTCAGACTAGTTTCTTGAAACCCAGATGTACATATGTAAAAGAAGATGCAATATTCCAACACAGCAGGAGAAAGAACATCCCCATGATATTTTTAAAGAAGGGTTACTGACTGAAAACTGATGTAGGGGGAGGTATGCAACATTATTCAATAGATCTTGACCTGGAAACATTCAACTGCCTGGGAGTTTTGCTCTATCCATGCAAATTCTTTCCTTTGAGAACACGTGTGAATCCTTTTCTCCTAGTGATCATGCAAAAATCAGAGGATGTGATTTACTTATTTCCTGGTATAAACTATAAATGACTGGTTCCTCTTTTTTTTTTTTTTTTTTTGAGAGAGTATCTGTTTAGTCAAAACAAACATAAAGAGATTGGCAAAGATAAAGTGTCAAAAGTATTATTCACATTAAAATTATTTCTTCAAGTTAACATCTCTACAGAGATAAGCAGAAAAAGGTTGAAGCCTACTGAGCTGTATGTAGAAAATTTCAAGTAATGTAAATTTCTAAGTGCTAATAAAGAATCCCCATGGATAACTGAGAATCAAGTAATTTTAAGGATAAATGTAATTCCTCACATAAAATTTTCCATAAATTTAAGATTGTGTTACATCATCTGTCAAAAGAACACACAAATAATTACTTTGTGTCGAGTTTTTGTAACATCTACTTACAACACTGGAGTCAATGAGGTCACCTCAGGGACAAATCAGGTCTTGAGAACATACCCAATTTGTCAGCACTAGGATGAATTCCTGTTTTAGAGTATTTGTATTAGGCTAAAATGAATTCCATCACTCATAAACCAGTCTTGAGCACACACTCAATTTATCAGTGATAGGGCAAGTTCTAAGATTATGGCACTTAACGTGAAACTTAAAATGTACCTCATCGCTCAGACTAGACATTTTCTCAAGGCAGAATTCATCCCTCATGGAACTTCATCAGCATTACTGGGTTTACTGACCATGAATGAATTTGCCCAATGGCCTTACTAATGCAAATTTTATTAATCAACTGTCTTGTAACAGGTGAAGCTGAGAAAGTAACCTGTTATTTGCTCACACTGATGTTGAATGATATCAGTTAAGTAGAATTAAGTATTGTGCTCATCCAAAATCAGAGTAACATAATTGATTTAAAATAACCGCAGTTAATAGCTTTATTCAAATACCTCAAAAAGTCTTTCCATTATTAATATTTTCCATTCTGAACTCCACCTTAGACATGAACAAATAAATTGATTATAATTTTTTATTCCAATTTAAAGTAAATATTTATTTTATTAATATGTTTGTAAAAAAACCCAGTAACAATGAAAAACTAAGAACAATTCAGGCCATGGTCAAATATCTCTTCTTTTTTCTTAGCAAAGAGCAAGGCAAGCAAACTAATGAATGAATTATCCCTTAAATAACTGGATTTTCACAGATTAGGCAGTATAGCAGTTCTCTAAATTTAGAAACACTTGAAAGTCACCTTCTTGATATTCCTTATTTAGCAGAACAAAGGTTAACATGGAAGCACCTTCCTGTTGGTTTGGATTTGTTTGCTTTATCAGAGGGTTTTTTTCCGAACTGTATCAGTGTGACCTAGTAGCCAGCCTCCCAGACATATGCAACATGCACAACACCATGTTATATGGGTTTAGTTACATTTCCATCATGGGTAGGAAATGTAATTCTGTGAGAAAATTGCCTTCCATCATAGCAAGCACTAGCCTTCATCCCTTGAAGAGCAGCTCAAATCTCCCTCCTTTTTTCCTTCCTTCCTCCTTTTTTCCCTTCCTCCTTCCCTTCCTCCTTGCCTCCCTGCCTTCCTCAGTTCACTAGGTGTGAAAAAAATTATGTGATAGGAGGCAGGTGTTATATGTTAAACATTTAGAGGCATAGCTCAAGGTAGGATTTTTTATTATAAACTATAATTGTGTTTATTTAATTTTTCATTTATACTGGAAATACATGTGCTATAATAGATAAGCATATTTCAAGAATACAAGCTTGGAGATAATTAAAGGTATATCTTGAAGCCACAAATATCAGAAATTGAGTTCCCATGGATTTCTCCAAAAGTAAAATTGGAGATGCATAACAAACAAGTCTTGATTGCAGTGAATAAGCAAGTAGTTGTAATTAAAGTTTGAGACACAGTAATTGTTTTGAGCTATAAAAGGAGGGAGTAAAATAATGTAAGAATTAAAATACGGCTGGGAAGGTTTAATGAGAGGTTTCTCAGTCATCTAAGAAACTATTATGTAAAAGCAGGAATAATTCAGTAAAGAATCACTCATTTAAAGGTCATTTTCAAGAAATTAAGTTTGGAACAAAAGGAAAAGGAAAAAGCTAGGACCATTTTAAAAAATGTAATGTTTATTGGGGAGAGTCAAAGTGTGTAGGCATAGAAGTTATATTGAAATTAGCAGATTGTTTACATTTTTGGTTTACATATCTGTGAGTTCCCAAGGCTAAAGATTAAATGAAACAATAAACTACAACTTGGAGAAATCTGTCAGTTTTTAGTTGTATTAATCATTTCTGCAGTGTAAGTGGGTTACTTGGAAAACCTAGCTACATTACAATTAAAAAACAAAAAACCAAAAACCTCCACTTTGTCTTTCCATAAAACTTACTTCCCACATCCCAGATGCTGAGAATCAGGATCACTGGTTATTGCTGAGAATTGCCTGAAACATCTAAATGAAGTAAAAAATAATATATATATATATATATCAAAATTAAAGTAATTAGTTTGGGTTTCCCCAAAAAATATTCACAATCAGCATATTTTCCTCTGTATTTTGAAAAGTACTAGAGATGATGATACTAATATCTACAGCAAAATGAAAATAATTTGCAAAAAAGATGAGACGTTTCTGATGAAAAACCCATGAGGATCAGTGTTTGAGAATTAACATGGAAGCCAGAAGCTAACATTTTATGCAGCTGGAAAACCCCAGGGGCAAAAAGAATATAGTAATTCTTCTTCATTTTAAGTTAAATATATAACCTGAGGGTAACAAGCAGGGATTACTGCTTGCCTGAGGTTAAAAAAAAAAAAAAAACAAACAAACCCAAAACAACCAAACAACTAACATGTTAAATGTCATCTCACCAATCACAAGACAGTATTGAAAAAATCTCTGCAAGCTGTAGAAGGTGTGGTTCCTGCTGTGGAATTTCTTGTCATATGCTGTTTAGGTGCATCAGGGAAAAGTAGATAGTCTCAGAATTATGAGTTAGCATACATACAAGGGATTTCATTTCCCCAGAAAGATATGTGAAGTTGAGTCTGAAAAAATCATAGTGGAAAACGGAAAGAGGAAAAAACTGTCCTGTCAAAGAATTCAGAACTATTAAGTATAACTGATTTTTTCTTTATGCCTTTGCAGCCTCTGCTGAAAATCACTAAAAGAAGGAAAGGTTAAAAAAAACCAGACTCTGTCAACCTTATTCAAATGTTTGCATTTAAACTACTCGACAGTTACAGAAAGCCTGCAACTTTCTCTGTTGCCATTACGGCAATATGTAAATATACATGCTGAAATTTAGTCTCACTTTCTCAGTACAGTAATTAGCATGAAATAACTTGGAAAGCAGTTTGCTAAGAAGTCTTCTCAATAAGACAGAAGGAAAATTTCACCATGAAATGGAAGCATTATAAGTGGATAAAAGGATTGGTATTTTTCAGCTGTATCACCTTAGTCCACAAAATGGAGCGTGTATGTCTACACACCAAGGGTCTTTATTCATATATGTTTTTATATAGAACTATCTGGGAGGTTTTATATTCAAGTTTTTTTTCTAGATGTATAAACTTAACAGTGGATTTTTGGGTTGATCTTCATCGTCTTTTTTTATTATTTATTTTGCTTTTCATGGAAAATCTTTCCTCTCTGATTTAGAATTATTTAAGCAGTTATTAAAGGGAACCATCAACTCAAACCCTTTGCATGCACCCAATTAGATAATAAAATTAATTTGTCTGAAAACTTCAATGCAGTCCTATCTGAAAAGTCCAGCAGATTTCTGATTTAGTACTCTCAGTCTAACAAACCATTAAACACAAGTTAATCAACATCACTGCCATTATCAATGTCACCAATCAAAAGTATTTATATTAAAAGAGTATTTCATGAATTTTAAAAATAAGCTGCAAGTGTAGGTACAGAAGGTTCAAGGTAAAATATTATATTAGAAAGACGTTTTTATTGCATATAAATATCATATAAGGTATTATACTCCCTATATTACATATTACATATTACATTCTATATGATTTGTAATGTGTTCCCATAACTGGAAAAGTATACTATGGATAAGAAAAGGAAGCATTTTAGCAGAGATCTGAGGGTTAATTTGGTATAAGATTTAGTAACAGAGAGAAATATTTTTTAAAAGTAACACACTTTTTTGCCTGCTGAAGCAAATTTTTTGTACTGAGGTGTTCCTTCAAGGTCACAGTAGTAAAAGCTTGCTTTTTTTGAGCCTTCATTTAAAGAGAAAATTCTAAGAAATTTCCTAAAGGAAATAATTACTTTGATAAACAACCTTTATTGAATATAGTTGGAGGAGTATTTCTTCAGGGTATATTGCATTTGAGGTATTTTTCAGTAGAATTAATTAAAGCCCTGTTCCAACCACATCTCTTTATTTTCTAAGCAAGTCATTTGCTGTTCAGCACAAAATCAAATTGAGTGTACAACCAAATCAATTTGTCTGACAGTGAAATCATGAAAACTCGTAATTAATTAGGAAGCTTTAGTTTTATTTATCTTAAGTAAAGAACACTACAGCCATGCTGTACTAAATTGACTAGGTAGCATATTTCTGGAAACCTTGACTTACAGTTGAGCTAAATTGCAGTGAAAAAATTTTTGTAATATTGTTGTACATTGTTTGGAAATATTTGTCCCCTTGTCTTGCATTCAGGGACAGAGCTATCAGCTTTTATAGGCACAATTTAGAGGGTTAGATTGTCGTGCCCACATTAGGTGCAGCTTATCTACAAAAATGTGAAGGCCATCATCATGCCAGGCAAGAAAATTCACATAGTTCTGTGAAGAACCTGCCTCTAAATAGTGGAGCTTTTCCAGGCTGGGAACCTTTTGGCTTCATAGTAAATGTAATTCACTCTGTGTGTGTGTGTGCATTTCCATAGTTGCTTATACATATGACCAAATGTATGTATATGTATATATATATGAATTTTAATTAATATAAAATTATTTAAATTCACATGTGCAGATGTTAAGATACTAAGCATTATTTAAATATATATATATTTTAATGTATTTTAATTTAAATATAGGCAAACCAAGGGAGACATAGTAATTGATACAACAGATTAATAATTCGTCAATTTAGAGATAGTAATTTAAAAATATAGAAAGACTATGACCTCTCTAAACATGTTTAAATGATCAAATATTTTGGCATCAAATGTAGTTTGTGTGTGTCAACATTGTATATAAATACAGTCAACATATAAAAAAAAATCTTAGAAATTTTCTCCTGAAAACTGGATATTAACAGGCGTGGACTAAATCTAGCTGCATCATAGCAGTCTTACTGTGATTTGTTTTGTGTTGGCATGAAACCAATGAAACATCATTGCCATACAATTGGAGAATCTTTGGTGCCAAAAATCAGCAAGATTGACTAGAAGATTTTTGGTTAGTGTCTAAAAGACAGGATATACACAGGTGCTTGCAGTGAAATGGAAAAGACAAGTAATTATAAAAATAATGGCCATAAGAGAGAAAAGAAAAAGTGTTTTTAGAGAAATGAAAAAAAAAAAACCACCCTTAATAACAACATTCAGTGCAAACTGTTACAGTCTGATTAAATACTAAAACTCACTTTGCTAAAATAAGAAGTGGGATTGAAATAAATCTTGATAACTTTTATTGGATCATGTTCTAATGTTCTAATCTGATGGTCAATTTTTTAAAAAAATCTTCAAATATAATATCTTCTTCAAACATGAAAACATATGGCATATAATTTTGCAAAATGTTTCTAGTCTCTGAATTTCAGGACATTGATCAGGATTAGAAGTAAACTGATAAGGAGGGACTATTGGTGTGGCCAATCATGAGAAAAAAAGTTATTGATCTTCTGTTAATTGCATCTCATCTGCATTTATGAGATCAAAGACCTGAGCCAAAAATGAGATGAAGAAATTTTCCCTAGTTTAAGTTCTAAAGAATCCCATTTTTTCTCTAGAACATGACATTGATCTTTTGTGTAAGAGAGTTCATATTACCCCAAATGTCTTCTAGCAAGTACATGAAGGCCTTTTCCACAATATGTACATATATAACAAGTATATATAACAGACTGAAATTTATATTAAGGAAAGAATGCCCTTGTGACAATAGAGCATTTTGTCTTTTTTTTTTTCTTTTTTAAATAATATGTATTGGGGAATTCAGCCAAAATCCACTAAATTAAATGCCTTTGAATAATCCTTGTTCTTCGGAAGGTGCTGCAAATGTTATGAATTGACATTTTACACTTCAGCAATTGTAACCTCTTAAGAGTTACGTATTTCACTCATGATTCCAGAGAAAGGGATCTATTCAGTTCAGGGCTTCTGGGGCTATTTGAAACATGGATTTTAAACAAGGAGCTGAGGCTGTGGAGGGACAGAGCTGCTGAAGAAATTAATCTGTTTCATTGTCGTAGGATAAGGAGATCAGGTAGTATATAAAAGACAAATAGGATAAGGAGCCTCTAAAGAATGTAGTAATCACAAAGCAATATTGAAAAGCTTTACTGGGAAAAAGGGGTAAGAGGGACAGGTAAGTACAGTATGAACTTTGGGAAAAGAATCAAGACATGAGAAAACCTTGCTGCTTGACAGAGAATGCAGGCTAGGAATGAGAATGCCATTCCAACATTGTAAAATGAAGTTTTCAAACAATCCTGGGATCAACAACTTGAAGTTGCAAGTGTTGATATTCAGGCTGAATGGGACTTTGAGAAGCCTGATCTAGTGGAAGATGTCCCTGCCCACAGAAGCAGGGCGTAGGAGCAAATGACCTTTAAAAGTCCTTTCAACATGAAACTGTTCTGTGGTTCTGTGAAGTGTCTGGAACTGCTGAGGTGGAAGGAATAGAGAGGGTGGGAAAAATTGGGTGGAAATGCAGTTAGGCAGCGTCAGCCTGGAAAAGACTGACAGGGGAAAAATTGTGAATGAATGGAAGTTGGTATCTGCTTTTTTTAAAAAAACAGTAAAATTCATATTTTGGACCAAAATCCTGATTCTGTTTTTTTTGTGAATAGTAGGAAACTGAAGTAACATGTGTGCCTCAAGAGTGTGTTTTTTATTATTAATTCTTATTGCATCATTCATTGGATATGGTGTGGAGTTGTTTGATAGTGTTTAATCCATTAGCTCAGTGATCTAGAAGAACTAGAAACTCTGGTGATAGTTTAAGAATTTAAACTATAGAATTTCAGTGTTTTATTTCTTAAAAATACTTCCTTGGCTGGGGAGCAACAGAAACATGTACAACTGTATTTTCATTTGTTCACAATATTTGTAAAGAAAAACACTTTTATGGTTGAAACTTTAAGCACTTGAAAGACAGAAAATGTCTGACTATGAGTTTCCTATGCTTTGTATGACCTGACCTCCCTTCCACCTTTTTGGGAGTATGGTTTCCAATTAATCACAGTGACAGCTCAGGCTGTTGTGCTTTCAAAGCAAGCTTTGAAGATAAAAAATGAAAGCAACTATGACCTAAGTTTTATGACATGTACACTGTATATCTAAAGCATTAAAGTTAGTACTATACAGAACAATACAAAATACTACAGGTGAAAGAAGGGAGAATAATTACAGATGTAGAAAATGCAGTCCTTTTAATCAAACACACAAAGCAGTCAGTAACCTCTCTCTCCTCGGCAATGCCGCTACCAGCTTTACATACTTTACTGCAGCAGGAGAATAGCTGCCATAGCCTGGAGAGCAAGGAAAGTGGTTACAGTGGTAATGATAGGGATTGCATTCAATCCTCAGCACTAATTGAGGACTGCTTCCAGTAATGGATTTGCTGCATTCCCAGACCCACAGATTTTGTTTCATTAAGAGAGCCAGAGTTTAAACCTTTTGCAATCTGATGAGAAAAAAAATGTTGGCTCTCGTTCCAAGGAAATGCTTAATCATGCACTAATTTTGAGTATATTTTGAAATTCTCTGAATTTAAATACCTAGTGTGTGGAAATGCATCTTAATAAAAGAAGAGACAAGAATGAAGGTGCTTTATCTCACATTTCAAGGACATTCAGACAATGCACCCAAGTCATATACAGACAAACTTGAAAATTATTCAAAGTAATAAAATTTATGAACATTTTCACAGAAATTTTTTTGCCATTCCTTACTCCTTTCATTTTAGACTTATAATCTCAACATTTAGTGAATATGATTCAAAAATACCTTTGTAGTCAGCAGAGAAAAACAGTCCCAAGGAGAAACTGATCTGAAAAAAAAGTATAAATTATATCTTTCTCTCTCTAGTGCATAAGAGAGCCCAGATTTTTGGCCTTGTCAAGACCACAGATGGCTAAAATGTGGTCACATGAATCCCATTTTTTTTGACCAAAAAGAGTCATTAAGAATCTATGGTATCTATGCTCTAAGACTCTAAGTTGACATCAAATTGTCAAGCCTAGACCTTTAAATCTGGTTCATTGATCCTTAAACTCTTTGGCAAAATTTTAGTTCAGCTCAAGATTATAAACTGGGTATGCAGGATAAAAGCCTGAATTTTTACCTATTGAACAATATCTGTGTGAGAAGACTTTCTGTCTGTCTGATAATGAAATAGAGATAATCCCAAGTGCTGTCAGAGTTCCTGACTTTGGTCGAGACATGCAGTGTGTCACTGCTGAGCTGTGCATTATTCCTTTAAAAGAACCTAATATTACTTCTCTGGTAGCATGAAGTCTATATCAGCAGATAATATTACTGTAGAAACTGTGAAAGTGTCTTCCTAATTAGTTCTCAAAGTGAAGAGAGGGAAAAAGGGAGCATTTGCAGATAAAAAACGCTAGTATGAAAATGCATGCATGCTATCTTTCTATGAGGTAAAAAAACAACAAAAAATCTTTTATGCTTGTGATATTCATTAATGAGTCACTGAAGACAGTTGCACATAGATGGCCTGAAACCAGACCTGTGTGCCTGTTCTGTTTCATGTTGTAATAGCTTGAATTCATCACTCAGAATTAAATTTCAGGATCTATTACGAGACATGAAACATACAAAGTGGGGAAACAATTCAAGAAAACAAGTATGCGTTTAATATAACTTTTAGATATATTGTACTTATTCCCTCACTTTACTATCAAATGGTTATTAGAAAAAGAAGAGTTTAAAAACCTCTATTCATAGAAAAGCAAAGAAAAAATCAATATGTATCTGTGTGCATATAAATAAATAATCATATTTATAACCCATCGTTAGTGACAGATTGAAAAAACTTGCTGCATGAAGTGTTTTGTAATATTGTATTATTCATTATTTTTTGTAAGTCAGGGCTTGGGCATATGGAACAATGTGGGGAACCTGTGAAGGCATGACAGCTTCTGTTTAAAATACTCAATTATCGCAGTTTAATATGAAAGAGAGCAGCCAACTAAGAAGCAAGGAAGAATGTAGAATGGGTTAATTGTATTAATAGCCACATTTAGGGTGATAAGTATCTAAAACTACCCAGAAAGCATACCCAAAAGTTTTAATTCTTTTACAAATTTAATTTAATAATGCCCAATGGGGCATAGAAATCATTAACTTGGCAGGGTACACTAGCAAGTGTCAAAATCTGAAAAATGTACACGTACACCTGGTTGTATTTCTGAATCACCTACTTTTTGGGTATCTGAAAGATATAAGTCCAAAGCCATTTCCCCTAAAATACCCATATTAATGGATTTCCTGCACTGTCATCAAATTTGCAGATGACACCAAGCTGAGTGGTGTGGATGACACACCTGAAGGATGGGATGCTATGCAGAGGGACCTGGAGAAGCTTGAGAGGTGGGCCCATGACATTTAACAAGATTGAGTGTGAAGTTCTGCACCTGGGTCAGGACAACCCCAGGTATCAACACAGGCTGTGGGATGAACATTTTGAGAGCAGCCCTGTGAGAAGGACTTGGGGCTGCTGCTGGGTGAGAGGTTGGACATGAGCCAAAAGTGTGCTCTAACAGTCCAGAAAGTCAAACGTGTCCTGGGCTGCATCCAAAACAGCGTAAGCAGCAGAGTGAGGAAGAGGGTTCTACCCCTCTGCCCTTGTGAGACCCCCACCTCCAATGTTGCATCCAGCTCTAGGGTCCCAGCACAGGAAGGACATGGACTCCTTGGAATAAATCCAGACGAGGGCCACAAAGATGATTACAGGTATGTAGCATGTATTTCAAGAGGAAAGGCAAAGAGAAGTGGATTTTCGCATCCTGGAAGGGAGAAGAAGAACCAACAGGTTGAACTCATTGTGGCCTTCCACCATCTCAAGGGAACCTTCAAGAAAGGTGGAGACTATTGACAAGAGCATGCAGTGACAGGACAAGAGAGAATGGCTTCACACTGAAAGAGAGTAGGTTTAGATTAGATATTAGGTAAAGAAATCTTTATTGTGAGGGTGATGAAATACTGGCACAGGTTGCCCAGAGAAGCTGTGGATGTCCTATCCCTGGAAATGTTCAAAGCCAGGCTGGATGGAGCTCTAAGCATCCTAGTTGAGTGAGGTGCCCATGGCAGGGTAGAGTAGGAACTAGCTGATCTTCAAGTTCCCTTCCATCTGAGCCATTCTGTGAGTTTCCTAATTATTTTTTTGCCCCTTTTTTTTTTTTTTTTTTAATTATTCATCTGAGTTCACCTCTCCTCAAAGAAATTGCTTAAATTTATTTTGATGTGAGTCTCTAAATTTTCATTTCAGAATTTGGAAGTTATTTATGAATGGTCTTCTAAAGAAAAAAATCTTTTCTGGAAATTTCTGTGAAGACTTTTTGAATTTATTCTCCTTTGATTTGCATGTAGTTTTACACTGAAAAATCATAGAATATCTTGAGTTGGAGAGGACTCACAAGGATCATCAAAGTCTAGCTCCTAAACCCTGCACAAGACAGCCTCAAGAGGCCCCATGTGCCTGAGAGAATTTTCCAAATGTTTCTTGAACTCTGTCAGGCTTGGTGCACACTATTTCACTGGGGCGCCTGTTCCAGTCCCCAACAACCCTCTGGGTGAAAAACCTTTTCCTAATATCAAATATTACAGAGTCACAGAATCACTAGGCTGGAAGAGACTTTCAAGATCATCGAGTCCAACCCAGCCCTAACACCTCAACTAAACCAATGCACAGAGTGCCACATCCAGTCTTTCTTTAAACTCATCCAGAGATGGTGACTCCACCACCTTCCCAGGAAGACCATTCCAGTACTTTATCACTTTCCATAAAAAACTTTTTTCCTAATATTCAACCTATATTTCCCTTGGTGTAACTTAAGACCATGTCCTCTTGTTCTGTCAGTTTCTGCCCGGAGAAAGAGACCAAACCCCCACCTGACTACAACCACCTTACACAGAGTTGTAGAGAGTTATAAGGTCCCCTCTGAGTCTCCTTTTCTCCAGGATAAACACCCCCAGCTCCCTCAGTCATTCCTCACAGGGGTTTGTGTTCCAAGCCTTGTTGTCCCCTCTGGAAGTGCTCAAATGTCTCAATGTCCTTCCCAAACTGAGGGGCCCAGAATTGGACACAGCACTCAAGGTGTGGCCCCATTAGTGCCGAGTACAGGGAAGAATGACCTCCCTGCTCCTGCTGGCCACACCATTCTTGATCCAGGCCAGAATGCCATTGGCTCTCTTGGCCACCAGGGCACACTGCTGGCTCATGCTCAGCTGCTGTCACCAGTAGCCCCAGGTCCCTTTCTGCCTGGACACTGTCCACCCACGCTGTCCTCAGCCCAGAGCATTGCAGGAGGTTATTGTGGCCAAAATGCAGAACTCAGCACTTGGACTTATTAAACTTCATCTTATTGGACTCTGCCCTTCCATCCAACTGTAACCCAAACCTCCCCTGACACAACTTCATACAATTCTGTAGGGTCAGGTCACCTGTGAGATGTTCTTGGATCTTCTTCACTTTACAACTCTCAAAATAATTGGAGTTTATAATCACAATTCTCTGAAATCCAGAAGTTTGGGACTGAGCATCAAAGCATGTTTTTTTCATGTTGATATAGAAGAGTGAAAATAATACTTGAAAGTAGAGATTTCTGATAGCATATAGGGAATTTGTACATCTAATCTAATTTATTTGGTACTACTTAGCCTTTGGTTTAAAAAATAAATTTAGATTGTTGCATTACTTTCACTTAGTAAATGTCAAGTCTGTAAAGCCAGGTTTAATTAGTAGATTTAATAGAGTTTGTACATGTCTGAAAGTCAGAAGCAAAGGAGAAGACATTATCTCTACAATTTTTTACCATACTTTTTTTTTTCTTTTAGTATCATCAATGCTTCATATTCATTGTTAACAGGTTCTTATTCTTAGCAATTATACAGCTGTAACCTGACAGGTCTCCTAACTTCATTCTTTTTTATGAGAGTGTTTAAAGTTTGCATTTAGTTTGCTTGACATTTGAATATTCTCCCAGGGAAAGAAATGTTTTAAAACTGTGTATATGACCAAAAACATTAGGGAGTCTTTAGAAACCTCAAATATGGATTTATGAAACTTGAAGAGAATGTGGTATCACAGTCAATATATCTAATGGATAAAAGAGGACAGACACTAGATAAGATGTGATAACAGTTGCTTAATACTAAGCAATAAAAACATTGTCAGTAGAGACAGTATTGCTTTGTATTGCCCTGCTTTGTTAAAACAATTTCTGTTAAAACATCTGTAAGGATTAAAAAAACCCAGACAACAAAGAAAAGTTTTAGATGAACATTTAAAAATGAAAAGACAACTAAATGCTCCTTATTAATGCCTGTATTCATTCAGGATTCTATTGAATTTTTAAGAAGCATCCCCATTATGATAAACATTCAATGCAAGTAAACAAAACAATTAATGAGCAAAAGGAGTTTTCAGGGGAAGATTTTGGAGGCAAGATCTCCTTGTGACATGCTTGGGAGTATGCTTGTTGTACAAGACTTGAGCAGGGGACATGTTCAGCTGGCATTTTTTTCTTTGAATACCCTGACATATGATCTATAATTTTTATATCAAGCATGTTTTAATATTTATTAAAGGAATAATCACAGGAATAATCATAAGATTCATAGAAACAGGCATAAGCTCTCTATCAATACTAACTTTGTGCATTGCATTTTCTTCCTGAAGGTACATAAAAGCAAGATGATTAAATCAAAACCATGGATTCACAGAGTCACTTGATTTTATCACCAACTGCAGAACTCAAAACACAGCCTACCTGGTTTATACTGCTTAAACAGGATTGAGATGAATATAGATAACAACGGGAAGATGGTCTGTAAATATACAAATAAATTTGGAATAAATTATAGCACTCCAAATGTATGTCAGGAAACAAACCTCTACTAATCTCGTAAAAAAGTGCATTCCAGAGAGGAAGTGCTGAAGTACTCACAAGTAAGAAGGTTAGAGAGTTGAAATAGTCAGAGAAGAGAAAGGAAACAGTGTATAATTAAAAATAAAACTTTTACCCAAAAGCTGTAATAGCTGCAAAATAATTTCCTTTTTATTAGTTGAGAAGAATGAAATTCCTTGAAAATCTGTACATTGTACAAACTAGATTTTGTCTCCTTTTTTAATTGTTTTCTTTCCATTAAAATTTCTGTAACATTTATTCTATCAGGATTCAAAATTATATTCCCTTGAAACTTTATAATTTATAATGTTATAATTTTCTCTGGAAACCTGTGAATTTGAATTTCAATTAGAAATTTAAAAAAATACAATTGTGAATTTTTTTCCAAGAAGAATATTTTTTTATTTCTTTCAATTTTAAATCAGCAGGTACTTCTCATTAAATTTAGAAAAAAAAGAAGGAAATTTCCTGGTTTGAAAAAATGTGCATTTTAACAAAATTAAAACATAAGCATGCAAAGAAAATTATGACATTAAAGTGATTAATAAAAGCTCAGTATTAAAAATAGTCTAATAGAGATAAAATGGGGATTTATGCTAATTTTTATCTTTAATAGTGTAGCTTTTTGAAATCAGAAGAACCAAAATCAGATGAACAATCTTCCAAAAAAGTAGCACATGTTTGTATGGAATTTATTTGAATGAAATTGCTATCAAGCATCCTAAAAAAATTTCTCCACATACAATACTTCTTGTCTTGTGAAGTGAGGACTGATTATTTAACACAATTGCAGAAAAGAATAAGAGCATAACTTACCAGTTCC
The DNA here is from genome assembly GCA_013401135.1 of Cettia cetti. NCBI lineage: Eukaryota > Metazoa > Chordata > Aves > Passeriformes > Sylviidae > Cettia > Cettia cetti. The sequence goes on along the minus strand of VZUI01023951.1, from coordinate 1,433 downwards.
CACACAACAGTCTTTTTGAAGAGCATCATAGCACTTGATTTAACAGCCCTTTAAATGGTGGGATTGAACATGCAGGTATCACCATTACTAGGGATGATCAATCTTTTGATCAAGAAAAGACAATAAGACAAATTGATAAAAGAGAAAAAAAAATCATTAGAGAAAGTGAAATGGTGAAATAATGAACAGTGAAGTAAAGCTTCCTGTGGTCAGGAATAGCATAGCAGGTGTGCATTCAGGCTGGATTTTGAAAGTCATGTGCACATGGAAGGTTATTACTGCAGCTGGAGTAAGTTTTTCACTACTGAGCCACCACTCATCAGAAAAAAAAAAAGTTCTCCAATGCAAAAGGGCCTGCAAACACTGTAACACAGCAGCAGCTGTAACTCAACAGTCCCAGGACTTTACTTCACTGAGTTTGTACCCTTGATGAGATTTTTCTGTCTAAATAATTCTGCTGAACACTAAGTAGAAATATTTAGCAGTTGCTTTCTAACCCTTTCTCTGTTAATAGCCTAATGCTGTCAAGAATATATGCTTTCCTGTCATGAGTACTAGGTGACAGACAGAGTTCCTTAAGGCAAATTTAAAGAACAGTTATGGTCTCACCTGACCTTAGTCAAGAAACAAGACCAAAGCACTCCCCTGTAATAAGCAATTCTTCAAATTTAATAGGTATTCTTGACCGAGATAATTATTTTAATCTTCACCACAATATAAATTTTCAACTAAAAGTCCATTATGTGTTTAAAATGGTCCTCAGCAACACACTTAAATTAAATTGAAATTCTCATTTTTCAGGCTTTCACATGCTGATTCTGGAAAAAGAAAAAAAAATCTTCCATTTTAATTTTACCAAATGAATTTATTACCTTTGGCAAATATTTTTATTTGCATACATGTGTACTACATATTTTCCTATAAATATAATTCTACTAAGTTTATCCCATTTTAATTACCCTGTGGATGCCAGGGCAGTAAGCAGTTAATGCACTACTTTGTCTCAAACTTCAATTCGACTGGGCAAGTTACAACAGGATGCACTCAGAAATTAAGGCATTGTGGAGGTAGGACAGCACCTTTCTGGAGCCAGTTTTCCTGTTCAGGTCCATGATGACAGCACAACATCCAGCACAAGCACAGAAGTGGGGTCAAGGATCAGGCATGACCAGTTGGGCATGGGGGGAGGGGGTGAGAGGATAGAGATATGACCTAAAAATCCTCAAAACCCTCCAGCCCATTTCTGGAAAGCTCCAGAAGAACAGACTTGGCATGCTAACTCATTTTCATGAAGAGCTAGAGATCTTCTCCTTCTCCTTCTCCTTCTCCTTCTCTTTCTCTTTCTCCTTCTCTTTCTCCTTCTCCTTCTCCTTCTCCTTCTCCTTCTCCTTCTCCTTCTCCTTCTCCTTCTCCTTCTCCTTCTCCTTCTCCTT
>VZUI01023950.1:0-21270 GCA_013401135.1 Cettia cetti | reverse complement strand
CTTCCCTTCCCTTCCCTTCCCTTCCCTTCCCTTCCCTTCCCTTCCCTTCCCTTCCCTTCCCTTCCCTTCCTTCCTTTCCTTCCTTTCCTTTATCTTTTTTTCCTTCCTTCCTTTTTTCTAGAAAAATGTAGTCCTTATTCTTCCTATTTTCTTAGATGTCTTTTCATTTGCATCATGCCAATCAGCACAGTTCAGGGTCAGCTATTCATTCAAGTAAGGTTTAACACCTCTATGTTATGGCTATGATGAGGACACATACAGCCTCATATCAGGGTTGGTCACATGTTCTCTCCAGTAATTTTGAGATTAATTCTGTTTGGTTGTAAGAAAAAAAAGACAAAATAGCATTAACTACTTAATTTTGGCACATAGGGCCCATCCATTATTTTTCAGACTAAAAGCTCCTATACAGACATGAATAATACTCAGAGACTTGCCATGTGAGTTACAATTTCATCTTGTAAAGGAAGTTTTCTGGTGCTATGCTAGTATTTATATGCAATGCAGGTGCTAGCTTGCTGTTAATGAGACTAAGAATGGAAACAACCTCCATTAGGAAATGGAGAATGTCAGATGCCTAATGTGACTGTGACTACTTCATTTAGAATGGTTGAGTTTTCTGAATTTTGATATGGTAGGTCATGAAATTTTCAAGTAAAAGAATCCTGAAAGAAAAACAAAATGAAGGAAAGGTAGGTGGAAATACATAAAGAAAAGAGAAGAATGCTGTGGAAATTTTAGAAATCACAACTCTTACTTAGCCTGAAGCTTCTGAAAGGACTTGATCTTGCATGAAGGTTTAGAAATTAAATGTGAGCTGCAAGGAAATGAGATGAGAATGAGTGCTATTTTGAAATAAAATTCATCTGAGTTCCTATATTTGTCTCAGTCCAAAGATGCTAAGTGAAAGAAATCCAGGTTTGCTAAATCAAAGATAATCCCTAACAAAAAAAAAAAAAAAAAACCAACAAAACCAAAATGAAAATGTCACTGATCTTAGAGTATCTGTAAAAGCTGGCAGAATTGCCATGTTGTTCTTTAGTTTAAAATGGAGATTTTTAAGCAGAGAGTAGATTTTTAAAAAGAAAAAAAAAAGAAAATAAGAGAGAAATGTAATGATAGTTGGCTAGCAGAATAATTGAGTTATTTCTGCATTGTCTGATAGGCTATTTAAAAAAAATCATCACAATTTACAATATCAAACACTGTTGTTTCGTTCTATTAAATGTATTTAATTATTGGAAATGTTTTAAAATTATTTGAGAAAATAATTTTTTAAGTTGTTTTTAGATTTTTATTGAAGAAATTCTCTGCAGTTCATTGATAATGAAAGCTAGCTTTTCATGACTTCTAAAGTAAAACTGTTTTAGATATAGCTGGCTTTTCCTGTCTTTTACTGACAAGATCATTTTAATCCATCTGTTATAACTTTCTTTTGACCCTGAAGGTGGAGACATATTTTTCATTACTGAGTTGCTTCCAGGAACCTTACAAGATTAACCTTCATTACTCGTGAATACTTTTTTAAGTGCCTCCCTTCTGCCTGTGGCATTCCTTTATGCTTCCCTTCAGCAGGATTTTCCAAAGCAGCCAGTGCAGCACAGAGGAAATGCACTCTGTTATCTTGTGGACGCTCTGACCCAGTACCTGGTTTTAAATTGGTCACATTGCTAGGAATGATGTGATGTAGTGTTTGCTTGGCGTGACTCTGATATCAACCTTAGTGCAAGTCAAACTGAGGTGAAACCAAATCCATATATTAGGGCATCCAAGACAAATAATATTGTTTCAAAAGTTTATGAGACAGAAGTGACAGAAAATAAAAATGCTTAGATGGCCCAAGAACAAATAAGAAGTCTTCCTTTTTCATCCTTCTATTAAGCTGATACTTACCTAACCATATGGTCAAGAGTTTAATCCTCATGCAAATTTGACACCTTCAGGTGTCTAGAAATATTTTCCTGAGGGGTTAAGTACACGCTCTACCCTATATATGTATCCCTTCATGGATTTCCCTGGGCAACTGTTCAGTTTGAAATGCTTTCTTTTCCTCTTCTTCCCTGCCACCCCCAGGACATAACTCAGCCAGGAAGAAGTTAGACCTTACCGCTTCTACCTAACTTCATTGGCGTACATTCCTGGGTTTGAATAAATCAATGTTCTTTGGACATGGTCAGGTGAGATTATAGCTGACCAAAGATTAAGCATTCAGCTGAGGACTGATTAAGTGTCTTGTAAGCCCTAAACAGGTCATGGCCTGAAGCACAGTGCCTGTTTCTGCTGGGTTGGCCTATATTCAAAACTAAAAATGAAATATTTTCTCATTGTAGACACTGTATTTTCTGAAAAACTTTTAAATTAGTAGCCACACTTTATGCTTTTACAGAATTGTCATTAATATCATGACACTGAAATACACTTTTTAAAATTCTGATTGCCCTTGATTAGCTATAAAATGCCCATAGACATTTAGACTAAAAGTATTTCAAAAGTGCAAGATATTGTTATTTGAGTGCCCATCATTATTGAATTTACATTTTACAGAGAAGGCTTAATCTCATTTAGTAAGCCCAATACCATGGGACAAAATTCTAGGAGATGTCTCAGGTGAGGATATCTTTCTTCTTAAGGAGAGAATCCAGAAGGAAACAGTTAAGCTTGCTGTGTGCAAGATGGAACAAAGGCTATTCAAACAATGACTTTAAATTAGCACCTCGAATTCTTCTTTCCAGTCACAGTAGAGGCTACCTTTTGGAAAGGTAGTCAATGAAATCCATGGTGTTGAGCCCTTTAAGTTTGATGATAACAAGATTGCTACGTTGTGTAGATGTATCTCAGATGGGAGCAAAATAGTGTTTGGTGATTGCTGTTTGATTCTCAAATGAGCAGGATAAATTCTGTGAGTCAAATCACCAACAGATTTGTGAGGAAGCAGTGGTGAACACCATGCATCCACTCCGGGATGTTTAGGAGACAGTACGTGCTACTTGTCTCTTTTAACACCTATACTGCTGCTCATGAATTGCTGTGATGTGCTAACCACTTTATCATTTTATTACAGTTTATTACATCATAAATTTTTATATCTTCTTAACGATCTTACAAGAAGCTTAATTGTTTATAGGAACATCCTAATTAACCAGAGTTCACTAGGTTAAGTAGAACACAAATTGAAACAGCTCTAAATGAAACAAACCCTGCTACTTCGTTCCATATAACTTCATAGGGTTAAAATGGGATTTGACTGCAAGAATAAAAAATTCAGACTGCTTTCACATGTTTAAATTATAATACTGTGGGTAACTTTATCTCAGATTTCTCTTTTGCAAATGTGAAATTGAAAGGAGTTTTGTGGGTTTTTTATGTTGTTTTGTTTTTTTTTTTACCTATTAGGAGGAATTTCATTTTGAGCTATAGCATTATGAGGACCCTTGCTTCAGAGTAATTTAGCAGACAATAGTATTCCTCAATTAACCCATTTCCATCTGGATTTTAGAAAAAGAAAAGATAATACAAGAAATGTACAACAACATAAGTCTCAGAGACTTTTCCAATTGTATTCTAATTGATTGCAGTCAATTTTTTGAAGTACATTTAACAGTAGCTTTGTGAAATGGTCAGAGTACAAGAATTGGGATGGGTAAGATTGATGTGTATGAATGGTAGCACTAGTTTTATGAACAAGGGTCTGAACACCTTCAGCTGTCAGCAACTTTAAGAGAACAGGTTTTCCTGGAAAAACTGAGGTGGTTTAGGACATGTTAGAGAGCATTTCATAGGCTTGAACCAGAGTTGTACCCTAAACTGAAACACCACCATGGTCTTGGCTTGCCTTTGTGAACTACATTTATGACAGACACCATTTGAACAAAATGATATTAACAGGTGGTCAGTGCCTATTTCATTTTCAGTACAGTTTTCAAGGCTGCATAAAAGATGGAATGGGTTGCCTGAGAAGAGGTGGAATTCCCCCCCACCCCACCCCTTTTTAAATACAAAAGACAGATCTTGGCAGAGCCAACTAATCTAAGGCCCTGCTTTCATTAGCACCAGACAATCTGTAGAAATCCCTTTCCACTTAGAATTTCTGTAAAACTGTGAATCATAGTTAATGGAATTGAGGTGCATTAAGAATAAGATGGAAATCCTCCAAATCCAGACCACAGTCCAGGACTCCCAACAGTGCTTGTATCTTACTGTTTATAGGATGTCAACCAAATGATGTTAGGATGATTAAGATACATATTAAATTCCATTTTACCATTATTAAGGGAGAGAATAGTTTTAAGAAGGTGTTAATGGCTGATAGGAAAGGGACATTTAGCTTTGGAGACAAGAGACAGGAAAGTTCAAAGTTGAATGATGAATCAAAGTAATAGAAAGAGGTTATTTGTTTAGTGTCTTCAACTATAGATTGTAGCTTTCAACAATGACATAATTAATCTATGTGTCAAGAAGCAGCAAAAGTGGACTGTCCAACCAAAAGTTCTAAGCCAGCAGTCAATGGCACTGACTGCACCATGAGCACGATTCCTTAAGGTCTGACCATGGTAGACTGAACGTGAAGCTGGTAACTGTGTCCATTGACCATCACAGGCATGTCAACGGAATATAATCCAGTCAAGAGTCCATCCACAGGCTTCAATCAGGAACAAAAGAAGGTGGGTCCAAAGATGGGATAGAAGACCAGGTTGTGAGATGAGTCTGAAGACAAGGCTAGAGCCAGATACACCTAAATTTAGTCTAGGAGGGAAAAAAAGGTCCAGGCCTGAGCTTTAGTAGAGATTCTGGACCCCTGGACTTGGAATCCAGACTGGTGGGCAAAATTGGTGCACTGAGGACTGTGACACAACAATCCATGGCTGCTGTCTGCAGCCGAGGAGACTGCTGATACCAACACACACAAAAGCAGCTGTGTGTTGGAATGCTCACATGATTAATCTACATGTGTTTCTCACCAGACTATTCAGCTGAAGTCCTCTTTTACGTAGGCACCAATGCACATACTTAATGGAGAGTACTACAAAGTCCAAAGCCCACACAAGAGGCTCTGTCTCCTCTTCCCTGGTACTAATAGTCAGGTGTCTTCATTCCTGCAGTATGCCTATGCAGGAAGTTTCTAGCCCGGTTATTTTTCTGAGAAGATTGGATGAAGGTTCTTTACAGCACGATCCTTTGAACACATTAGTTGTGAAAAAAGAGGGGGGAGGAAAAGCCTACCATTTTATTTTCATTATTAATTTAGATGGCCAGTTCTGGATCAAAGACATGCATTTGAGGTTTCATTACATAAACTTAGATCTAATCTCTAACCTAAATTTCTGGGGAGAAAGCATTTGGGGCTCTTCTTCTGCCTCCTTTTTTTGTTTTTTGTTTTTTCCTTTGCAACCACATCTTCCACTATGAAAGAAAAATATTTTTCTACAGAAAAGAAACTTAAAAGGAAGATCTGTTTGGCTTGCAGGAATTGGCCAGGGAGGCTGTTTTCCTGACAGGCCAAAAGAAACTAGCATAGGGCCCCTTTAAAAAAAAAAAGGTCAGGATTCTTTTTTTTGCACTCCCCCCCCCCTCCCCATTTCATGTGAGCATTGGCAGAAACTCTGACAAGCAGTTCTTCATATTTTATTATGTTCTTGTCTGGCAGAATCTCTGTCAGGCAAAAACCTTGTCAGCGGAAAACCTGTCGTAGGATCAGAGGAGACAAAAACAGGTGTCACAGAGGCAGTCAAAACTGAAGGAAAAAAAAGATTAGGCTAAAGAGAGAAAGACAGACAATTACATTAATGCCATTGCTTTTATCTTATAGATGTGTGTTATTATCTCGGGGTGCTGAGTGCGCAATTGCCTCAAAGAAAAGTAGACAGGAGACAAGGGGAAACTTGATAGTTATTAACTGAAGAGGCAGTGTGTCAAAGCTGGATGGGGTTCAAAGTTTTGTAAAGGGATAAAAAAATTGCAGACAGCAAGCAAGGTCTATGAACAAACTGTGGTTCTGCTTTCGGCTATATAAACCTAGTAGCATTCTAGATATTTTAACTTGGAATCAGATCATAGACAGAAAAATTAATGAAAGTTTTCATTCAGTCTTTTTTTAATAACATTTATTTTGTGTATATGCAACTGAAGTGCTGGGGGGGGGTTTGTTAGAGCATGAGGCATGGTGAGGCATGAAAACATATATCAGTTTAGTTGCTGTGTTGTTTGGGTTTGGAACACCTATTATCAACACATGTTTAATTTTAAAATGCTATTAAGAAGCCTTTTACTAAGTGTGAACATCTGTACATGCAAGCTGTAAATTAGCAGATCACATATGTGTCCCTCTGTCAGACACTCAGTACACTTGGCAAATGGTTTCCATTATTAGTTTTTAAATACAATAAAAGGCAATACAAAAAAATGTTTTTGCCTGTGAATCAGAATTTCTTTACTTACTCTCCTTCCATGATTTTTGTCTTAGTGAACATTTATCTTCTATATGAAATAAATTTGCAAAAGCAATTAAGAGAGAGGTGAAAAAGACATTACCAAAGGATGCTATGTTGTAGCCGAAATTTGTATTCAGACTGATTTGGAATGTTCACCCACTCATATAAGTTTTCATGTCCCCTCATCTCTTGCTCTTGGAGTGAATGGGAAGATTTCCTACACTATGAAAATATTGGAGTTATTCAATAAGTATTGAAAATTTTTCTTGTCCTTAGTCAGTTTCCAAGCATGGTATTTTTGAGGAGCAATTTTCTTCTGCCTTCAAAATGCACCACATTACACCATGTTGGAGGTGGTATTAAATCTGCATACTGAGGGAGGCTAGTTTAGGCCACCTCTTATGGTTGTAATAACTGGTCCCTCCAGCATTTTAGTCATTACTAAGGATTTGTTACTTTTTTTTCCTGTGGTTGATGAAAAAGAAGAAAATCTTGACCTCTAAAAATTTGATGCTGTTCATGCTCACCACTAAAATCATGAGTAAACTACAGTGCTCTACATTGCCATTAATAATACCGTGTCTGTTCTACCACACTTAACAACTATTGTTGCAACAGTATTATGGAATCATTTTATGTTGGCATTATATATTTAATCTGTCTTCTAATTTTAGTTTCAAAAATGTCTGGTAACTCTTTGTTGTTATCTAGACACAGACTACATACTATTTTTTTCATCTTCCTGTTCTTGAACAAATCTACCAATCTAGAGTGATGGTTGTAAAGTTTTGTATCATCATTTGTCTGTGTGTGTGTACTCCAACAGTATTCCCCTTTGGCAAGTTGGGAAACTGGCTAGAGAGTATGCCAGAAAATCCAGAGAGGTTATATTGGAGAGCCCAAAACTAAAACTGAAATGGAATGAGATGCCCAATTGCAACCTGTAGACTGTTCTCTGTGGTGTTCTGAGATACACAGCCAGGAAAATCAGCCTAGACCTTTCACTAGAACTTTTCATCCCTCTCCAAAACACGTCTTGTGTTTTGGAGAGGGATGAAAATACTTATCTAGGATCAGGAAATTAGCAAGAGGTAAGTGTATTTACAACTCCAATTGCATTTAAACTAGGATATTTAAAATTCTTGTCTATTCAGTAAAGGCAGAATGTCATGCTTTTATTGTAGCTATTCAGAAAAATGAGACCTCTAAAATACAAAATTTATCACTGCATATTTGTTTTTATTTTACTTAGCGAAAATGGAAATCTGCTCAGAGGCATGGCTCTTAATTTGGTTCACTTTTTTCACTGCATATTGGGAAGAAAGGGTCTAAGGGCAATGAGTAAATTTGCAGAGCTGAGCCTGTGAACTTGACACAGTGAAGAAATGAAAAATCTCTTCTTTGTTTTCTGTTTTTTAATAAATTGAAGAAGTTGTGCCTTATTTTAATGTATCCTTTGTACTTAAATTTATTTTAATTACACAGTCTCAAAACTCCAGTAAAATATAAATAAGGTATATTTTTCCTCCTTACTTTACTACATTAAAAACAAAACAAAATAAAACAAAACGAAACAAACTTACAAATGGAACATTAAAGTAAAATTTTGTTCATTGGTTTGTTGCAAAGATGTCCAAAGTTGTTTGGTTTTTTAAAATGTTGCATCATAAGAGTACTGCAGGCTGCAATATGAGCATTGACACATTGGCATTGAAACAATTTCAAAGCTCTTTTGACATTTCAGATTATACTGAGCAGAGTCTCCCTTAAATCTGGGGGATTTTGTTTACTCTTCAAGAATTTAAAGAATGAATAAGCCAACATGGGGAGGTTCAGGCTTGACGTTAGGAAACAGCTCTTTAGTGGGAGGGGTGCTTAAACCACAGACTTCTTAAAGAGGTGATCAATGCCCCAAGACACTCTCCGTTCCAAAGACATTTGGAAAATCCTCATATAGTTTAACTGATGATCAGCTCTGGAGTGCTCAGGTAGTTGGATTAGATGGTCATTTTTGTCCCTTCCAGCTAAAATGTTCTCAATTATTGTGGTGCATACTTGATACATCAGAGCTAGATGGTTCCTAATTCCTGTATTAATTATCCAGTTAGTGATTTTTCGTTGTTGAAGACAATCTTCTTTAATGTTCTCTACACATAATCCTTTCTGTCCCCCCTTTTTAACAGTTTAAATTTCTGAAATAAGTACTTGAAATTGGGAATTCACCACAGAAATGTTACTTGACTGAGTGTTGTCAGAGTAAACCCAAAGGTCTTTTAAGGCCATCCAATGAAAATGTTGATTGCTTAGCAAGTATGGGATTTTAAGATTAGTTACATCTCTTCTTCATGTATCAGAGAACACTTTTTCACATATACTGAATTAACGAATATCAGACTGACTATCAGGGCAGTGCTAAGAATTAAACTGCACTGATAAGAAAAGGTACCTTTCTTAGTTTAAGTACATAACTGATCCCATCATAGATTTTGGAAGAGACAGTGCCAGTTACAACTCACATTGTGATGTCTCAAACACGTATGGGTGAACTTTTGAGCCCACTGGAACTGTACAAAGTATAAGTAATACCTCATGCTGCACTAGGAAGGGACTGCTAATGTATGCTTTGTTATATTCAGTCACTGGTGACTTCATAATAAAAAGACACCTGTTTATGTTATTTTTCAGATATGATAGAGCACATTCTTTTGTACAGCATATTTAATCTTGAAGCTTCCTAAGTGCTGATGAAATCATAAACTACTGCAGATACTGTTGAATGTATTCACCTGTAAAACAGTTCATTGTTCATTAGCATGTATAAATTAAACCAGTAGAACAGAAGGTGATGAGGAATGCATTATCCCCATGAAATTATGTGGGCAATTCAGGAAGCAGAATACAACTATTTACTCAGACATTCAACAAAAATGAGAAATTTTTCAAGAAGGCTAAATCTAATACTCATCTCTTAACAGAAAACCAACAAGATAGGTTCTTCCTTACCTCTTACCTGAAAAAATGTCTATCAACATAAGTGGTCTCTTGAATCCACCTAGAACACTGGCATTAGTTCACTAAGGATACCAGAGGAGAAATGAGAAATACTACAAAAATTCTCTCTTTCAGCTACATCCTTAACAATCTGTTAAAGAAACACAAAAATTTTTATAAATTACAAATTAGAGTGAGAATTTTCATTCTTCTAACAATTTGAAACAGCAATGGTTAATGTTTAGAAAGAATTTCAGAATATTACAGTACTGTTATTTCCATTTGAACACAACTGTGTTTCCTTTCATTTCATTTACAACCCTTTTATTTTTATGTTGCAGGAGGCTTACCTTTAGCTTGCAAATGTCCTTATGCACCCATGCAATGATGTATGCTTTGTTGTGTTATAAATTCCACATTTTACAGCATCTCTTGACTTGTACTTGAAAAGGATAAAATTCACTGCATGTTTATTATGTAATACACATAATAATGCCACAAATCAAAATCAGAGATAATACCATTGTCACTTGGAATGTTGTTCCAATATAATGCTAATTAATATTTGTGTGTGTATGTATGTGTGTGTGTGTGTGTATGTGTTAAGAAGCAGATGTCTATAGATAATGCTGCTAAAAAATTAATATTGCAGTTCAATGGAATAGTTAGATTGCAGAAATTTCTATCAGCTGGTCTAAGAATGTGCTTAGTTATTTAAAAAAAACTTTATTTATATTTTCACGTCTTCCATTCCATCCCAACATTTACAAAGCTACTTTCCACAAAGTGGTCACCTTACATGAAGTAGGTGTATGTCCACAGAGTTTTATAATCTCATAGTTAGAGAAATTAAAAGATATTAGATGGGTAATCCACCCAATAATCCTCAGATAAAGATGTTGTATAGTCATTCTCACTTAGACCACAGTAGAATAATGATCTTAACATCCTCAGCATGACGTCTTCTTTAGATGGAAGAATTTCCTCACTGCAGGCATGGTATTTAATGTTAAGAAGAAAGAAACAAAAACAAACATTAGGATGTATTAGAAATAGAGTATGATTCAGTCATTAAAAAGCATCAAGTGTTCAGAAAATATCCATTCTTATCTTGGTTCTGGTCTAAAGTCCCATAAAATTGGAGAAGCCCGTTAATATCTTTGGACCCTATTCTCATTGTATAAGACTGAAGTTGAAAAGCTCAAAGTGATCCATATCTGCTCAATAATTTCAATAGTCTGCTAGAAGATACTCTTACAGGTATCTGTTTGAAACTTATATATATATATATATGTATGTATTTATGTATGTATGTATGTATGTATGTATATACACACACCATTCCTATTGTGAGTAATGCTCGTATTGGAAAAATGAAAACAACTTTATTTCACTCCTTCTAAATGGGTGATCAGTCCCTCAGGTACATGTACATACGTATCACCACACATAGTGCCCAACCTGCAGAATAAAAATATCAATTTTCTTGGCCTTTGGAGCTGAAAGCTTTCAAGACACATCTATTATGTTAGTAGCAAAATAACCATCTTAGAAAAAGATCACTTATAAAATGTTTGGGGGGGGGGGGGTCGCACCAGAGCCAAATCCCGGGGCCGGGTGGGAGCAGAGCGCGGCCGCAGCAGCGTGGGAGCAGCCCCAGCCTCGGGAAATTCGGATTAAACCCAAACCGCAGGAGGGAGGGAGCAGAGCCCAGCCAGCCCCGGGAGGGTGCGACCCGACCCCAGTCTCGATAGGGTGGGTAAGACCCGACCCCAATCTCGGTCGGGGGAACCCGACCCCAGTCTCGGGGGGGTGGGACCGGACCCCAGTCTCGGGGGGGTGGGAGCACCCCCGGTGCCAGGGCGGCAGCGGTGTCCCCGCACCTGGCAGGACAGCGAGCCGTCCCTCTCCACGATGCACTCGGCCTTCTCGTGGCACGGGCTGATCTCGCCGTTGGGGCAGCGCCGCGTCCCCGGCGCCGCCTGGCTCCGGCAGCCGCTGAGCTGATCCCCCACAAAGCCCGGCTTGCAGGCCCCGCATTTGTAGGATCCCTGCGGGGAAAAGGGGAGGAACTCGAAGGCAAATCCCGGGAAATCTCTGCTGCAGCCCTTCCTCGGGACACCTCCAGGGTCTGGCCTGGGACATTCCAGGGATCTGGGGCTGCCACAGCCTCTGGATTTCTTCCCAATCTTCCACCCAGCCCTGCCCTCTGGCAGCTCCCTGTGTCCTGTCCCTCCATCCCTTGTCCCCAGTCCCTCTCCAGCTCTCCTGGAGGCCCTGGAAGGGCTCTGAGCTCTCCCTGGAGCTTCTCCTCTCCAGGTGAGCACCCCCAGCTCTCCCAGCCTGGCCCCAGGGGGGCTCCAGCCCTTGGATTTACCCGGGTGTTGATGCAGATGGAGTTGGGGACACAACTGGCAGCTCCAGTCTCACACTCGTTGATGTCAGTGCACACCTGCCCGGGGAGAACAGGACACACCTTCACCCCCAGTCCCGGGATTTGGGCAGCAGCAGAGCCTGGCACAGCTCACCAGCCCAGGACCAGCCACAGTTTCCCTGCTGAGGAGCTTGAGGCAGATCCCAGCAGGACCCCAGAGGCAGCAGAGATTCCAGCCTGGGAGCAGAGCTGAGCTCTGAGCTGAGCTGCTGGAACATCCTCGCTGTGGAAGGGGCTCCATGGGTTGGGAAGCTCAATGAGCAGCCCCAGAATCCCAGAGCCACGTGTGGGACAATTATCCCTAAAAACACCAATCAGCCCAGGCTGCTGGGATTTTTTGTCTGGAGCTGTCAGAGAAGCTGGGAGGGGGTGGCAGCAGCTGCAGGAACTCTTCTGTGTCCCAGCAGGAAGGATTCCCATCCCCATTCCTGTTCCCATCCCCGTTCCCATCCCCAGGGTGGCCCCACAGCCCCGGGGGTGCTGGGATGTTCTGTCCAGCCCCAGTTTGGCACAGGGAGGGGGCTCTGGCTGCCAGGACACCCCGGGCACTCCCCTCTCCCTGCATTCCCACCATGGAATCACAGAACCCCAAAACGGTTTGGGTTGGGAGGGGCCTTTAATCATCCCATTCCCACTCCCAAGGACACCCTCCACCACCCCAGGGTGCTCCAAGCTGGCCAGGGACACTCCCAGAGGACGGGAATTCCCTCCCAGCCCCTCCCAGTCAGGAATCCCCTCCACCTTCAGGAACCACCACCTCTCCTTCCCCTCCCGTTTCTTCAGCAGAGCTCCCAACCCCAGAGCAGCGGCGGGGAGGGCATTCCCCAGCCCTGGGGGCACGGAACATTCCAGGCCCTCACCTGTTTGTTGGCCCTGGCAAAGGCCAGTCCCACCCCTTCCAGCGGCGGCCCCGTGAAGCCGGGCGGGCAGGGCTCGCAGCGGAAGCCGGGGCTGCTGTTGATGCACTGCACTTTGGGGAAGCAGGGGTTGGCATTGCACTGCAACAGAGAGAGGGGCAGTGCCAGGGCAGCTCCAGCCCCGGGGCACCTCCAGCCCTTCGGTTTGTTTGGTTTTAAGTTTTTAAGGAACATAAAATGGGAACAGAAGTTCCTCCAGGGTGCCAGGGCAGTGCCAGGGGCAGCTCCAGCCCTTGGGTTTGGGTTTTTAAAAGTTTTTAAGGAAGATAAAAGGGGAACAGAAGTTCCTCAAGGGTGCCATGGCTGTGCCAGGGGCAGCTCCAGCGCTTGGGTTTGGGTTTTTTAAAGTTTTTAAGGAAGATAAAATGGGAACAGAAGTTCCTCGAGGGTTTCCCCAGCTCGGGTGTTCCCTCCCTTGGTTGCAATAAAACAAAGGCTCTGATTTCAGCTCTGGGTCTCCTCAGGTGGCACCAGACCCCGGGCTGGGAGCTGCTCCTGCTTCAGCTTTTCCCTCCTGGAATCCTCAGAGCTGCACAATTCCTCACCCTGGCCTTGAAACACAACACCATTATTTGTTCACCACTCAGTTTCCAAACTGCTCCGAATGCTTTGCTTCCTGCAACACTTCATTATTTTCCCTGGGTTTTTATGCTCTGTGCTGGCAGATGCATCACAGGAGCACAGTGGATCCCTTCTTTTGGACTGACAATCCCAAAATCTCCCATGGAAGCCTCCAGCAGGTTTTTAAATTGAAATACAATTCAGGCTGTGCAAGAGTGGGATAATCAAGCTTAGGAACACGGTTTGGGAAGCACAGGACTCAGGAGCCTTACAAAAAAATCCATGGATGAGCAGAGCTTTGCACACACACAGAGCTTAAAATTGGTGGAATGCCACATTTCCTTTTAAAAAAAAAAGGAACTTTCCTAAAAGAAATACACGGAATCTGCCCAGCAAGGTTTGATTTAGGGGCAGAAACAAAGCCCAGGGGTTGAGATTTGCTGTTTCAAGGATTATTTGGGAACTGTTTGATCCCATTCCACACCTAATAAATCTTATCTCCAACAACTCCTCAGCAAAGGAAGCCGCTCTGGCCTTCCAAACTCCTCTCCCTGTGTGGCACAAACCTCAGGATTTATTTTGCTGAGAGAAATCCCGAGCGGCCCGGCCCTAAACCCTCCCGGGGGAGAGCCGGGCACAGAATTCCAGCGTCTGCCGGGCAGGGAATCCCAGCTCCCGCAGGGACTGCGAGGCTTTCCCTGCCAACCACGAGGCGGATCCCGCCCGCGGGGGCTGCGGGGGTCCCCGGGGTTACCTCGTTGATGTCGGAGCAGTGGGTGCCGTTGCCGGTGTAGCCGGCGGGGCAGGGCCCGCAGCGGAAGCCGCCGCCGCTCTCGGAGCACGGCACGCCCGGGAAGCAGGGGCTGGGCACGCAGCGGTTGAACTGGGTCACGGTGATGACGGGACCGGTCACCTCCGGGCGCATCCCTGCGGGGCAGCGGCGCCGTGAGGACTGGCACAGAGCCACCGGCACAGCCTGGGGTGTCCCCGAGCCACCGGCACAGCCTGGGGTGTCCCCGAGCCACCGTGGGGTGTCCCAGAACCACTGGCACAGGCTGGGGTGTCCCAGAGCCACCAGAACAGCCTGGGGTGTCCCGGTGCCACCGTGGGGTGTCCCAAAGCCACCGGCACAACCTGGGGTGTCACAGAGCCACCACGGAGTGTCCCAAAGCCACCACGGGGTGTCCCCGAGCCACCGGCACAGCCTGGGGTGTCCCAAAGCCACCACGGAGTGTCCCAGAGCCACCAGCTCAGCTCTGGGGTGTCCCAGTGCCACCGGCACAGCCTGGGGTGTCCCAGAGCCACCAGCACAAGCTGGGGTGTCCCAGAACCACCGTGGGGTGTCACAGAACCATTGGCACAGCCTGGGGTGTCCCTGAGCCACCATGGAGTGTCCCAAAGCCACCAGCTCAGCTCTGAGGTGTCCCAAAGCCACCACAGAGTGTCCCAAAGCCACCACGGGGTGTCCCAGAGCCACCACGGGGTGTCCCAAAGCCACCACGGGGTGTCCCAGAGCCACCAGCACGACCCGAGGGGCAGCCCCGGCACTCACCGCAGGCATCGCACTCCATGACCGTGTTCTTCAGGAATGTGATCTCCTTGATCTGCAAGAGAACCGGGGCCAGGCTGAGCCAGGGGCGGGATCGGGATCCCGGGATGCCCGGAGACAGAAAAATGTCCCGGCTGGGCCCACCCTGCTCCCACCCAGCAGCTCCTGCCCCAAAATCTGGGGGTTCTGGAGCTGGGGGGTTCATCCCTTGGGATTCATCCCTTGGGATTCATCCCTTGGGGTTCATCCCTTGGGATTCATCCTTTGGGGTTCATCCCTTGGGGTTCATCCCTTGGGGTTCATCCCTTGGGATTCATCCCTTGGGGTTCATCCCTTGGGGTTCATCCCTTGGGATTCATCCCTTGGGATTCATCCTTTGGGGTTCATCCCTTGGGGTTCATCCCTTGGGATTCATCCCTTGGGATTCATCCTTTGGGGTTCATCCCTTGGGGTTCATCCCTTGGGATTCATCCCTTGGGATTCATCCTTTGGGGTTCATCCCTTGGGGTTCATCCCTTGGGGTTCATCCTTTGGGATTCATCCTTTGGGGTTCATCCCTTGGGGTTCATCCCTTGGGATTCATTCCCTGGGATTCATTCCCTGGGCAGTTCCCACGGTTGCTCTCTCACAGAGGAGGAAACTCGACTGCAGTGCATGGAAAAAAAGAGAGAAAAATCCATTTTCTGCCCCAGGGGATGCTGATCCAGCAGTCCTGGAGAGGGAAGGCAGCAGGAGATTCCCCTGGGAACATCCTGGTGCTGTTCTTTGAGGATATTTGGAATCTATCCCTGAAATTCCCTCCTGATTTCCTCTGATCCCCTCTAGGCTCCCGTTGAAAACATTCCCAGCTGGAGCTGTGCCAGGGATTTGGGATCAGGGAATTGTCACATCCCCAAGGCTGCCAGAGCTTCAGGAATATTTGGACAACGCTCCCAGGGTGGGATTGTCAGGGGGTGTTTGGAATTTTGGGATGTGCAGGGATAAATCAATCCCAAATCCCAGATTTCCCATTGGGAATGGGAGACAGAGCAGAGGATCCAGGGCACTGCTCATGGATCTCCAAGGATTCCTCAGCCTTTGGCTCTGGACACTCTGACCTTTCATTGCTTTCATTGCATCCTCACTGCCAACATCCCAAAATAATAAGGAAATAAGGAAATGCTGAATAAAAGTTCAGGTTTAGGGAAATCTTTTCCCAGATGAAGGAATTGCCACTTTGTTTTCCCACTTGGGAATGTGAGTTTGGTTTTGGGGTGGTGTTGCTGAGAAAAACGTGGATTAAAAATGAAATAGAAAATGAAATTAAATGAAATAAAATAATGAAAAATAAAAAAGTGGCAGGAGGGGGAAGAACAAACAGGAAAATCTGCTGGAAAGGAGCACTGGAATGAGTGCTGGAGGCTGCCAGGAGCCCTGGCTGCCCTGATTCCCAAAAAACACTGGGTTTTTATGCAGGGCCTGGAATGTGAGAGGAGCAGGATTGCAGCTCCCAGCCTCTGGAATCCCTCAGTTCCCACCTGGAGCAGCAGCAGAATGGAACTTTCTGTGCCCTCAAAGAGAGGAGGGCAAACCTCTGCTTAAAATCCTGCTTAAAACAAGGAAAAAGCACCCAAGGAATTCCAAATTCCCCAGAAAAAAAAAAAAAACCAAACAACTTGGTGGAGCCAGGAGAGTTTTTAGGATTAAACAACATCAAAGAGGGAATGCAGAGCTCCATGGGACCACAAAAAAGGGCTGCCAGGGCTCCTCCAGCTCCCAAATTTGGCCTCTCCTCTGATCTCCTGAGCCCACAAAACCAAGGAAAAAGTGACTTTGTTTTCCCAGTTCAACCCATCCTGCCACATTCCTGTTTTCAGGGTTCACTCTCCATATTTGCTGGAGAATTTGGGAATTCAAAGGAACTCCCAGTGATTCCAACTCTAATTTTTCATCTTGAGTCCCTTGAGTTGAGTTTTTTCCCAATTTAAAGGGTTTTTTTTCCATCTTGTTTTTTTTTTTTTTCAATGTGGAGGGATTGTTTTTCCCCCTTGAAGTTTTTCCCAGCTTGAAGGTTTTTTCAACTGGAATTTTTTTCCCAGCTTGAAGGGTTTTTCCCATCTTTATCTCCCAATTACAAACCACTCCTGGGTTCTGCTTTGCAGCAATATCTGCTGCCCTCTCCACACAGGATGCAGAGAATTCCCAGCCCTCAGGAATTCAGGAATTGGGCTCAGGAAGGAGTTCCCCAATTCCAGAGTGAGCAGAGAATTCCCAGCCCTCAGGAAATCAGGAATTAGGAATTTTTCACCCACCTGCTGCTTCAACAAATCCCGAACTTCCAGCAGCACCCGGTTGGTTTCCCTCATTTCTTGCAGCATTTCTGGCCCGACTTCTCCTCCTAAAAAAATCCCCAAATCGTTGGGAAAATCCCAGAGGATCCCAGGTTTATCATCCAGCTGATTGAAGCACCGAATATTCAGGATTCTGCCTCCACCCCCGAGGAGTTTTTGGCTGGAATTTGGGGCTGGAGTGAAGGATTTGCCGTGCAGGGAGCAGCTCCGGGCTGGCACAGCGGGATCTCCTCTGGCACAATCCCTCAACTTCACACTTGGGAAGGGATTTTGGTGCCAAAAGCAGCAAATCCCGGATTTTGGGCTGGGAAAAGCTCCGTGCCCGCTGCCCGAGGCTCTCCCAAGTGTGGAAAAGGGGCCCGGCAGCTGCTGCCTCCTCACCTGGTCCCAAGGCATTCCCTGGATTCCGGCTGGAGGCGAGATCTTTGCGGGCGGCGCTTTGGAGGGGCCGGCTGGGATCTTGGGGTGCAAAGGACACGGCTGGGCTCATCCCGGGGAAAATCGGGAATGTTGGGGGTCAGGAACAGCTCCAGGGGAGAATCGGGAATGTTGGGGGTCAGGAGCAGCTCCAGGGGAAAATCGGGAATGCTGAGCAGCTCCAGGGGAAAATTGGGAATGTTGGGGGTCAGGAGCAGCTCCAGGGGAAAATTGGGAATGCTGGAGGGTCCCTTTGGGATGGAGGAAAAATAAAAATCTGGGATTTCCCTAGGGCAGGGAGGGATGGAGCTCGTGGTTCTGGGATTTTTATTTTTTGGGATAATTTGGCAGTGAAAAGGTCTCTGGACACGGAGTTTAATCCAGGGATTCTCCCAGAATCCCAATGTCCAATTCCTCATTGGCCACGAGGATGTAAACCCTCATTTCTCTGGATTTTTTCTATAATTTCTTAAATTTTCCCGTAATTTCTCATTTTATTCCTATGTTTTCTCTATTTTCCCCTCCAGTTTCTCTATTTTTCCTATAATTTCTCATTTTCCCCTATAATTTCTCATTTTTTTCCTCTAAATTCTCTATTTCCCCCTATAACGTCTCCATTTTTCTTATAATTTCTTTATTTTCCCCCACAATTTCCTTTCCCCCCCAATCTCTCCTTTTCCCCTCTAATTTATCTATTTTTTTCCCCCCCATAATTTCTCTCTTTTTCCCCAGATTTGCCAATCCCCCAACAGAAACCACACCTCCCCTACAGCAAAGAGAAAACCTGGAATAAATCCCACAAAAACCTCTGTGTGTCCAAGGGGAAAATCAGCTGAAATTTGGGTTCTGCATCCCTGAACAGGAAGAATTTCCCAGATTTGCTTTAATAAAATATTCCTCATTTCCAGGGGAATTTTTCCTCAAAATCAGAATTGTATCAGAGTTAAATCAGAATGAAATCTGAATTAAATCAGAGATAAATCAGAGTTAAATCAGAGTTAAATCAGGATTGAATCAGAGTTAAATCAGAGTTTAATCAGAATTGAATCAGAGTTAAATCAGAATTGAATCAGAGTTAAATCAGAGTTAAATCAGAACTAAATCAGAGTTAAAATCAGTATTAAATCAAGAGTTAAATCAGCATTAAATCAAGAGTTAAATCAGCATTAAATCAGAGTTAAATTAGAATTAAATCAGAGTTGAATCACATAAAATCAGCATAAAATCAGAGTTAAATCAGAGTTAAAACAGAGTTAAATCAGAATTAAACCAGCATTAAATCAGAGTTAAACCAGCAGTAAATCAGAATTAAATCCGAGTTAATCCAGGATGAAACCCCCTTACCTATCCTTCTCTGCTGACACAAGGAGAGGGGACAGGAGAGGAGGAAGAACAGGAGCAGAGCTGGAATCATCTCGGGGTTTGGGGGCAGGCTGGGAGCAGCAGCTGCTGCTGCAGGGAGCCGTGGACCTGCAGCTTTGCCTCTGCTCCCCATGCCTGCTTTGCTATTTATGACCCGAATTCCTTCCCCTGGAGTTCTCCTCGGATGCTGCACGTCATCCCTGGCTGCTCCTCCACGCTGCAAAAGTAAACAATATGAGAAACTCATCAGCAGAGGAGCTGCAATTCCTTTTTTTTTTCTTTTTTTCTTTTTTTTTTTTTGGTGTTAAAATAAGGCAGAAAATTCCAGAATTCTCTTTTTTTTTTTATT
The DNA here is from genome assembly GCA_013401135.1 of Cettia cetti. Lineage (NCBI taxonomy): Eukaryota > Metazoa > Chordata > Aves > Passeriformes > Sylviidae > Cettia > Cettia cetti. The sequence goes on along the minus strand of VZUI01023950.1, from coordinate 1,932 downwards.
TAATTTTTTTTTTTTTAGGGGGTTTGTTTCTTCCTCACGGACGTGGGGCAGACGATGATTCACGGGAGGATTTTCCTTCTGAAATCGCTTTGAGACATCTGGAGGGCTCCAGAATTCCAGAAAAAAAAAATTTGCTCTTTTTAAACTCCCTAAAGGCAAATTTCACCACCATGAAATTGGATCCGTGCCTCGTGATTTTATTCCCAAATCCTATTCCAGAGGGATTGGAAGGGGAGGTTTTATTCCTGAAGGGAGGATGAGGTGCAAAAAGTGAGGGGAAAATTGGAAAATTTGCAGGGTTTTTATCTCCATCCAGCATTTCCCATCAGGAAACACAGACAGGGTTGAGAAATCTATTTAGGAAAAGCTGGAAAACCTTCCAAGAATCTCCAAATTCCAAGAAAAAATTCCAGGTGGGAGTTCTAAACCTGTCAGGAAAATCCTGGAGATAAATCCCTGCTCGCACATTCCCAAAGCTTGGCCTGGAAATTCAGCACAAAACCCCCTGGGAGAGGCTCAGGAAAACCCCAGGAAACAGAAGCTCAGTCTTTAAAATGTGGGAGCAGCAGGAATTTGGGATATTTACAGAAAAATGGGATTTTTTTTTCCTGCTTTTACCTCAGACCTCCCATGCTCCAGGTCGCTGTGGTGACCAGACCCAACCCTGAGGGCCCCAAAATAAATATAAACAGAATATTCCCAGTTTGGTGTCCCAGGAATGCTGGAATTTATGGATTTTTACACTTTTAAATTTTTTTTTTTCAGCAAATTCCCACTGGAAATAAAGGAATTTGTACTCGGTGACATTTGGGTGGCTTTGCTGGCACATCCAGCCAGGGATTGAAGGATTTGATCCTTGTGGGATTAAAAGTTTGGAATTTCCCAGTTTTTAGCATTTCTGGATAAATCAATCCCCTGTCATTATCATTATTATTATTATTATTATTATTAAAGATAAGAGATAGGATTTTTTTCCCCTGAAGTCCTGGGAAATGTGATTTCTAATCTGGATTTTCCAGTAACAAATGAGGAGCGAGTGAAGGAGAAATTCCCTGTCCTGCATCGCTGAGGGATCAAATCTTTCACCCAGAGCTGTGAAAATTGGGGTTCATCCAGCTGGGGAGGGCAAAAAATCCAGAATTTTCACATTCCCACTGCAAGGAAAGGCAGCAGTCCCTGTTATGGCAGTGCAGAGTGAAGGAAAAGCAAATTACTTCATCAGAGGCCTGATAGGACATGAATTAAAAAAGGGGTTTTTGCCAAGTGTTCATGAAAAAAAGGAATTTTTTTTTTCTTAAAACTGTGGAAAAGTCATAAAAGTGCAGAAAGAGAAAGAGATGTAATTCCCAAGGAATGAAGAGTGGCCAGGGGTCACTCGTGAGGTCACCTCGGGGACAAGTGAGCAAAAATCTGCTTTGTGTGGGGAGCAAAGAGAGCCCCAAATTCCTGATTCTGCAGGAAAAAGATCCCTGGGATCATGGCATGCTTTGGGCTGGAAGGGCCTTAAAATTGCCATCTAGAGATACCACAGTATTTATATTTTTAATATGTTTTTAATTTATTTTTATTTATCAAATAAATCCATTTAAAAAAAAAAACCAACCCCAAAAACATCCAAAGCAAGTCCAGCCTCCAGAGAATTCTGTGTTTCTAAATTTTCAGTGGCCCAAATCCCACCAGTTCTGCAGAGGAGAAAGTTTGGAGAGCACTGGGACAGGTTTGTGATCTCCAGCCAAAAAAAAAAAAAAAAAAAAAAAAAATTATTTTTTAAAAAATTTAAAGCCCATTAAGAGTCATCTGCTGCCTCTGGGCAGAGCTCAGCCCTTCTAAAATCCCATTCTATAACCCTGTACACTGGTAATAATAATAATAATAATAATAATAATAATAATAATAATAATAATAATAATAATAATAATAATAATAATAATA
>VZUI01023943.1:0-101831 GCA_013401135.1 Cettia cetti | reverse complement strand
CATCGCCCCGGGAGGGATGCTGCATCGCCCCGGCAGGGATGCTGCATCGCCCCGGCAGGGATGCTGTGCTTGGACAGGTGAAAGAGACGGAGAAACACAGAGCTGCAGCTTTGTGCTTATGCATTTGTGGGATGATAATTAAAAAAAAAAAATTATTGTCCCAGTTAAGGGGATAATAATAAAAACGTTTGTCATAACACTTGTAAAAATTTTGCTTGATAATATTATGATATTAGTGTATGTAAAAAAGGTGTGTATTTAAAATGTATTTGTATTTAAATTAGAACCGTATCAGTGCTGAAACCCTGTTATGGAACACTTCAGTGTGAGATTCACCCTGCCCCCAAGACTATGGAGATCAGTAAACTTGAGCCTGCCATAGCTTTCCAGTTCAGAGCACTTTGCCAAAGATCACCTATCTTCTGCTCTGTTAGGGCAGACAGATCATGTCATGGCCATTTTACTCCATTTTATCCTCTAACAAGTTAAGAGGGAAATGTGAAAATTCACAGAGGGCAAATGGAGGCTTGTTCTCTTCCTTCCCCTACTCCTGCACAGATTTGTTTCAAATGCACCCAAATTTGACAAATACTTGTAAGGAGTATGGACACAAACTTGAACAAGGGTTGTTTAATGTTGCCCAACATCCAAAACCCAGAGTCCTTCCTGAGCTGCTGTAATTGAGGGAAAATGAGCTGATCGAGGGCAGGTGTGAGGATAGGCACAGACTGGGCTTTTACAAGAGAAAGCTCTGGGGGTTCTGTTAGTTTTTAAATAACCTGACAAATTCCAGCTGTTTCCAGTATGCACATTTATTTTAAATGTGAGACTTTTTACAGTCTGATTTATCCTTCTTTTTTTGGTTAGGTAACCAATAATGATGCCCATGCAGGCAAAATAGTGCACAGACACTGTTCTACTGTAGTCATAAGGGGTTTAATCTTCCTATAAATGCTTATAAAATTTGGTATTTATTTGTAGGGGTTTTTTTTCTGGCTCAAGGCATTCTCAGTACATTAAGAAAATCAGAACAGCTCAAAGACAATGATTTTTTAGTAGTTATCATGAAGTTTCAAAAGCAAGATATCTAAAAGTTGTTTAGTTCCCCTTTAATAGGCAAGTTGACAAGAATTTGCTAATGTGTAAAATGTTCTTGCCACTTCTGTTCCAGAGCCTTTAGAAGTTGTTTCTTACTGTGTAAATTATCTCACATTGAATTAAAGACTCTGAGTAGAAGAGTTGCTAAGTATTTGATGTCATTAATCCTGCCTTTCCCAGAAAGAAATGCAAATGACTTTTTTTGGGCTTTTTTCTACATTAGAGATAGAAGTCTGATTTCAGTTTGTCTAATGCAAAGTCATAAAATAATGAATGACTTTGGTATCAGCTTCCCTCGGTGAGTGCAATATCCTGATATATTTGTCAAGCACAGAGCTGTGATTAGTCTTAAAAAGCCTATTAACTGACTTAAAGTAGCTAAAGGATTTACTGCATTATAAGGGTGTCTACCAATTCCCTATGGGAATTCTGTATTTCAAACAGGGTAAGCAATACACTGTAAAGGAAACAGAGAGATGTGCGTTTGTGTGGCTGATATTTAGATGGAGAATATGTCTAACACAGACGTGGTAGAACATAATATTCATCATGATATGAATATAAATAAAAATATGTGTGAATTAAAAATGTATCTGTATTTAAATTAGAACCGTATCAGTGCTGAAACCCTGTTATGGAACACTTCAGTGTGAGATTCACCCTGCCCCCAAGACTATGGAGATCAGTAAACTTGAGCCTGCCATAGCTTTCCAGTTCAGAGCACTTTGCCAAAGATCACCTATCTTCTGCTCTGTTAGGGCAGACAGATCATGTCATGGCCATTTTACTCCATTTTATCCTCTAACAAGTTAAGAGGGAAATGTGAAAATTCACAGAGGGCAAATGGAGGCTTGTTCTCTTCCTTCCCCTACTCCTGCACAGATTTGTTTCAAATGCACCCAAATTTGACAAATACTTGTAAGGAGTATGGACACAAACTTGAACAAGGGTTGTTTAATGTTGCCCAACATCCAAAACCCAGAGTCCTTCCTGAGCTGCTGTAATTGAGGGAAAATGAGCTGATCGAGGGCAGGTGTGAGGATAGGCACAGACTGGGCTTTTACAAGAGAAAGCTCTGGGGGTTCTGTTAGTTTTTAAATAACCTGACAAATTCCAGCTGTTTCCAATATGCACATGAGTGACAGACTTATGAAGGTGGCAGCAACCTAAATTCTTCTCTGCACTATGGATCTCCAAGAAGGAAACCAGCAGAAAAATGTATTCAGTACACCCTAAACCCAACTCTTTTCATTTTTTTATTGTCAACACTTCTTTGGATAAAATAGGAACTTGGATCATCCTTTTTCTTCTTAAAAATTTTAGAAAGTGTTCATCTGAAACAGGTTGAGCATGTCTGGTAAAGCCTACAGGAAAGCCTAAAGTGTAAATAACTTGTGATTTTCCTGCAAGAGACAAGTGTGTCCCTTTTCCTTCCCCTGCACAAATAAACGCCTAAAACCAGTGAGAAATGAGTTGCAGAGCAAATCCTGACCATTAGGAAAGTGCCAGGTGAGAGCCTGGAGAGCCCCACAGGGCAGAGGAACTCTGCTTTCCTTGGCTGAAGCAGACAGTCCTTTTTGGAGTCCTTTGGGAGCCTGAGCAATTCCTGTCACACAGCACCCTGCATCCTAACATTTCCCATTTTCTTTGTTTCTATCCAGTTTTATTTTTTCAGCAGGATTAGGATCTCCAGCTATAGGGATACCATATTCTCAGCAGTGTAGGAAAATGGTCTCTTTTTTTCCCTCCCCATTTTTGTGTATTTGTGTTCTGAGGTGTTTTGGGCTGTTATTTTTATTGGTTTCTTTTTTTTTTTTTTTTTTTTTTTTTCTTTCCTTCCCCCATAAAGGCTGAAAGAGCACAAACATGATTTTGCTTCACAAGTTTTCTCCCTAAGTGACAACCTAGTTGCTATCACTGCTGGGGGTGGGGGTTAACGGAGTCGTTGACAGGCCAACAGAAAACTCAGCTTGCTGCAAGACACATTTTTGAGTGTTGAATCAATATTGTTGTGCTCTGCTGAGGTTCATGAGAAAGGTAACGTGCTTGTGTAGAGCTGCTGAATAAAAATAGTAAAAAATAACACTTGGCAGAATAAAACTTTTGGTTTAATATTTGATTAGTAAAGTAAAATAAATGATTAGCAAAGTAAAAGAAGAAAAAAAAAGGCAGCCTGAGCATATACTTTTTTTTTTTTTTTTTTTTTTTTTTTATGAGGCCCATTTATAAGGTTGAGATTTTACTCCCTTTTGAAATCCAATTCTAATTCAGGCAGTACTATAGGTTTTATTCAGGGCAAAAAAATCTCATATATACTACGGACTGAGAGTAAGGCTGTCGGAAATAGCTTGCACCTCTTTAGGTTTTTTCACAGAGCTGTGTTAAGGTATAACCACCCTAACCCCATTCTTAGGGTCTGGATCCTGGATTTATCTGAGTGTACCAGGCTCTGATCTCACTTGTGCCCAGGATGGTGCAGTATCCTTCTCAAACAGGAAGGAAAAACTGCAAACACAGAAGCTGTTCTAAGTCAGGTGTCTGTCAGAGGCAGGGAGTTGACAGCACTGTGGAGCACATTGCCACTGCTTTCATCTCAGTGGTCCTGGTGTGGAAAAACACTTTCAAAATTTTTTTTTTAATTATGAGCTCAGCTGGATTACGTGACCATGAAAACTGAATACTTTCAGAAATACTAAATGAACTTTCCATTCCACCTCTAGTAAGCAAAAGCAGTGTCCTTCTTTTTTTAGAGACTTGCACTCATCATGTCTACAATATCCAGGATGTGCATTCCCATTTACTCGTCTTTAGAACCTGTTGCTGTTGACACAAATAACAGTGTGAGCATGGAAACACACCCCACACCCTTGAACTTCCTACCAGCAGCACTTACACAGCACCTCTTTTACTGAATACACTTTGAAGTCAGAGCATCCTGAAAAGTGAAGGAGCTTCGAAGAAAAGAGAGGAAGAGAATAAAGATCTAAAATTGAATGGAAAATAGACTTAGAAGTCTGTGACCAACAGAACAAATTCGCTGGCATATTTAGATGATGTATTACTGAGAAAACCATTTATGAAGTGATGGAAATTATTACCCCTGCATGGACAACAAAGTTGTATGCATGGGGATCAGCACCTGAACGTGAACTCAGAATTTCAGGTTGCACAGAAGGAGGGGGAGAATCTTTAGTTCTGATGAAATGTAGGGCAGGTAAGCACATCAGCTAATGAGTAATTTAAACACGTGTATGTCCCAAAAGGGCCAGGGGAAGGAAAGCTACAATAACACGAGCACTGAATCAATGAAATTTGATTGACATCCATCTATAGAGTTTAAAAGCACGTTAATGTCAAGTTGTTGGTTTCTCTGAGCACCAAAACAGAGGAGGTGACAGCAGGAGTTTGGCTATTTTATTTCATAAGGAAAGAATGAAGAAAGACAGAAAACTTCTTACACATTTAGCATTTGGACTATGAAACCCCCTACATAACAACCTCTTACCTTGCCGTGTGTCAACTTTTAAAATGAGACTGTTGCTATAACGAGTTAAAAGGGGTGGGTATGGTGTTACACATTGAACTAGGGGATTATATCACCACTGGCATTTAGACCACTCCTCAGAACAAACGCTGCTCTAAAATGTCATTAATCTGAGCGTTTTTAGAAAGCTTTACAGAAGGAAGGGACTTTGTGCACGTGTTTCAGGCGTTTTCATTTTGCCCTCTAAGCATCCCTGGATTGCTACTGTAGATAATAGCTGTGTTTATTCAGTAACACATCAGCTATTTGATTTAATACCTTCCCTCATCAATGGGCATACCTTAATGATGTGAGCAGGTTTTCTATGCCACAAAAGCCCCTCAGGTACTTCAAGTTAGGGCTGCAGCTTCTGAAACTGAGGATTTCTCTGTGTGTCCCTTGCAGTTTGTCACAAACAAGGTGTGGTTTTGGTGCTGGCAATATTTACTCCTGCTTAGGAGAGCTTTGTGCCCCTTCTTGGATTATTTACCGTGCACTTACAATCAAACCCTGCTCCAGGAGTCACTGTACGGATTCATAAAGTTTCATTTCGTGGGAGCTTTGGGGCTACAAGTTGTCTGCCTGGAGTAATTACAGCTGTACTTACAAGGGAAATCCCACGGGGTGCTGTGAGAGCACTGTTGCTTTGTGTCCTCTGTCTCCTTTTCCAGCTGGCTGCTCTACACACCCTGCTTGGCCTGAGCAGCAGCAGTGGCAGAGCAGCTCCTCAGCCTGGCATGAGAACCATCACAGCCCGAGGTCCAGCCCTCTCCTCCTCATTAACAGTATCAGATAAACAGCACAGGTCCATTTATGATCTGCTCAGCAGTGAGCTTGGATTTGCCACCAGTTTCACTTATTCTGAGGGCTGGGTTACAGCAAATATCCCCTTTTAACAAAAGGAGATACCATGAGGCTGGAATACCTAAAAAATGTGGATACTCCTTCAATGCCCCTTTAAAAGAATTTAAAGTAACACTGTCCCATTTCTCAAAGCCACTTAATTTGCAAATATCCTGAGATGGGCATTGCATTTTGCATTCCCCCAGTCCCAGTGCAGCCTCTGAAGATGCCCAGCAACTTAATTAACACAATGCCCATTACAGTTCATCCAGCATCCCTCTCCATCCAACCCACTCAGGCCTTTGTGTGTCTGGAGATGGGAATTAGAGCGAATGTTTAATTATCGTTTCATTAATAACAAAGTGCAAAAGGGTAACAATTAGCAGGTTGAAATTTTGCAGATAGGATTGTGCTCACTAGGAACTGAAATGGCAAACCATCCCAGTCACTCAGTGGGCCCTTGCACGAGGATGAGGGGGCAGGAGTGGTGAGTGCACGTGTAATTGCAGGGGAATGATGCTGATGTGACTCCTCACCATGTTACAGAGGGAAATTATTTTGGCTCAAGGAACGACAGCAGATGGTTGGGAAATAATCGTAAAACTGTAACTACCAATGGGAGGAGGAACATGTAGAGAAGAAAAAAAAAAAAAAAAAAAGCAGGGGATGAGATGTTTGCAGAATGGGATGAGGAAGTTTGATTTAACTGGATGGCCATTATTTTCCAACAGCGAGTACAAAGTTCTTGCAGGGACTGTTCTGAGTTAATTCTGTTCTATGTCTCAATACCCAACTTTTTTCCATGCCTAGTGACATTTGAATTTTAAGTGGAAAGTAAATGGTGACAGAAAATGGAGCTGCCATATGTGCTTGTTCTGACAAAAAAATGATTGGTACAATTTTTTTTCTTTTCCAACAAACACATATGTCCTTACCTAGAACTTTTTTTTCCTTGGGATTGGGTTATGAATTTCTTAACGTGGGTGTCAAGACCATCTGCCAGACAATGAAGTTTCCCTAGGTCTCAGTAACACCCATTACACTTAAGACAATTCTTTTCTATAAGCATGATGTAGTTTTTTGATTTTTATTTTTTACTCCACACTTATTAAATGTATATAATTCTAAATGGAACCCAGTTAACATGGGTTCAGGTAACAGGGTACTTCACAATAGCATGGGAATGGATGCCAGGAGAGGCAGAAATTTTAACATCCTTGAGCTGTTAAAACACAACTCAGCAGTGTTTTGTCCTGATGTCTGGGAAAAAAAATAAGAGGTTATTTTCTCATTTAAATGGAACTTCATAGAGACATTAAAATAGAGCAACCAAGTTGTGAGGGCAGCATGTTTTGCTGGGTTCACTCATTGCTGCTACGTTCCTGAAGTATCAATAAAATGGAAATTCATATGATTAAAGATTTTGTCTTACAATCATTATTCAATCTACACACGCACTTTGAACTCAATCTCACCCTGTCTCAAATGAAAATGCCTGTTATTCTAGATGGATTTGTGAAAAATGTGTTGTCGCTGAGATCTGTCTTCTGAGATTTTTGGGTTTAGTGTGACAAATGTGTTTACTTTGTGGGGAAAAAAATAGAATTTATATTTAAAGAAACCCTAAAACACTAAATAGAATATATTTTGATGAAAGAAAAAAATTCCATTTAGGTCCACTTTTTACATGAAGGCTTCCGTTTTGATGCCAAAGCCTTTTAATAGAAGTGCTTTAATTAGGTTTGCTGATGGATAATCTGTTCATTGAACAAAAACTTCCCCTGCATCCTGCTCTCAGGAGTTCAGGGACACAACTCAACCCTCCAAAGTCAGACAGGTGGGGACCACCTGAGGGCCTGTGGGACAGGACACCAAGAGTGTGAAGGAATGAGATGCAGCAGGGAGGGAGGGCGCAGCACAGGAAATTTTCTGAGACAAAATACAGTTTAACCATTAGCCAAATGCAGAGCTGCAGCACCGGGAACTATTTCACAGCTCCAGAGAAATTTATGTATTTTTCTTCACGTTATCAAAAGTCACAGCTGACTTTTCCCCTGTATTTTGGGTTTTTGTATTGGACTGTCCTTTCTGCGTTACTGTTTCTGATTAGATTGGGGGTTTGGATTCTATTTTTGATAGTATTAAACTTCACTGGACGAATCCCAGTTATCTGTAAAATCATAAAAGGAGAAAATAGCTGAGCCAGACACATCACTGTGTTGCCATAGAAACAGGCGACTCTGTCTGGCCTCCTCATTCCTCTGTCATCTTGTACACAAACTTTGAAAATGTTTCCTGGTACCATACTGTCATTTTGGGGAAGGAAACCTAATTTCCAGCAGGATTGACAGACATTGGCTCTTAGCCCATTTTCGAGGTAAGACAGCACAATGTGACAGTGGGAGGTGACAAGGGAGATGAGGATTCCTGGGGGCAGAAAGACCCTTCAGGGATTTACAGAAATAAAGAAGTAAAGACATAGGCTGCAGTGGCACCATTGAAACAAATTGTTGCCTTGCAAGGATAAAACCAGCTGCTTGATAGGGCAACATATCTGGGGCAAAGCAACAGAAATCTTTGCAGGCCTTCATTGTATTAAATCCCTGGGGTGCATGTCATGGAACAGCTGAAGCTGGTTTGGCTTTCAATGCTCCAGTTGCACAGCCACGTTCATAAAAGTTACATTAGAAAAACCAGAGCTACCAGAACATTGTATTTTCATTTTTTCTCGACATGTCTTTTTGCAGGAGTGGGTACCATAGAAAGTCCTGGGACTATTAATTGTGGCTTCCAAAGCTTATGAATAAGCAGATCTATTGGAAATCCAAAGGCAGGAATATTATTTTTTTTTAAAGATTGCACTCGTGTTCCCTTCTGAGGAGCTGACTATGAAACCTGAGTTTTTAAAAGACAAAGCATTTTCACTGTCACTGCATAACACCCGGTGAGGTAGCATTGTTGCCACACAGCTATGACAAAAGATCTCATCCAAAAATTGAGTGCATAAATCTGAACAAGATTTTTACTTTAGTTGAAGTACTTTTTTTTTTCTTTTATCTAGAATGTCGTTTTCCTCTGATAAATGGCTTCTTTGTGCCTTTTGTTATATTTCCTGAGAATGCTTTTACTTTAAAGAAGTTAGTTTCTAAGGAAATCAGCTTGAATTTAACTTTTTTTTTTTTTTTAGTTTTAAGGCTTCAAGATTTTTTTTTTTGCTTGTAATTGATAATGATGTTTTGTAAGGAAAACATCATTATTGTGACAAAGAATGAGGTTTTCACATTTACATTTGTTTATGTGTTATTATATAAATTCAGGTCCTGATTCTATCTTGCAAGAGGAATTCTGCCAGCTGTGATATAGGGTTCAAATGCCAATTCTGCAGCATTCTTCCTGCAGTTTCACCAAAATAGCTCACTTTTATCTATTAGAAATTGTTTTTCCTTCCTGAAAGCTTCAATTCAAAAATGTATCCCAAATCAGCCTGAGCTCTGCATTCTGATTTAGTTCTCACTGCATTTCTTTGGATTTCACTGTGGCCTCTGCAGAATTTGTGTTCATCCATTTACAGCTTATCCCAGATAAGGTCAGTTTCTGAAGGAATAATGAGCTACCAGATGTTCCCAAGCAGCCACAGGAACACTGAGATTTCTGTGCATTCATTAAATTTGGTCACATTTGGAGGAGTTATTCAACTCATTGATTGTCAAGTCATTTTCCCAAAGAATGGCAACACAAAGCCTCAATCAATAAACAGCTATTAGAACACTCTAAACACACGTAAAACATTGTATTTTCCTCCAGCTTGGCATGAAAACTTCAATCTGCATACTTAGCATGCAGGGGGTTAAGTTTAGACAAGACATACCTCACAAAAAATCTTTTTAAAATATTCCCAGAGTGCCTGTTGTAGGGGAAAATGGCCCATGCAATACAGCATTACAACTTTTATTCTTGTAACAGCATAGCTGGAGTTGGAGAGAGCCACTTAGGGAATTTAAAAAATACTTTCAAGCATCTCAAAACCTAAATCAACTCATCTGTCAAGAGAAAAGCACATCATAACTCTTCAGGAAAAAGAGAAAAAAAAAAGGTATTTTGTTTTAGGATAACATAAATCCAACGAGGTGTCAAATATAAGCACATTTCACTCCTTACAATGGCGAGCCACTGAGAAGGAATTTGCAGCTCAGACAATTCATCAGCCTGCTCCTCATTTCAATTCTTCATGCCTTAGCTGCCAGCAGTTTTATTTCCTTTTATTTTTCCTTGCTTCTGATGGCTTGTTACCAACGAGATGGGCTTGTGCAAATGCCATCATTTCTTTGCTGGGAGTTTTGCCTGCCTGGACGCAGCTGCTGCTGCTGGGACCGATGTCACTGTGAATTCACTGCAGGTAAGGCACAGGGATGAGGCTGCTCCAGTGGCAAGGACAGGTTTGGGGTTTTTGGCTGGCTTCCCAACCATGTGCCAAGTAATGTTCACACCACCCTGGCCAGAGACCTGTTGCTGCTGCAAGCTATTAGCTGCAGTTAACAACACAAGATGTTTTTGCCCCCAGGAATCCCTATAAGTTTATTAAAGTTCCCTTCAGGCAATAGTTGGGTTCTACCTTGGCTCTGTATTTATATTTTAGTTTTAGATCAGTTATTCTTTATGAGCTGCTCATGCTGTCAGCTTTACTCTAGGGAGTGATGCTGTTACTTCTATAGCAAGAGATAATATTGTTTTTTTAATTATTATTTTTTATTTTAAATTAAAAAAACCCTTAAAGGTAATTCAACCACAGGAGAATTACCACACCATAAGGTGTCCAATGGGTTAAATGCAGCTATGGAAGGATATAAAAACTTGGAAGGCAAGAAAATGCACAAACTTTACTATTTTAAAAGTACAGAGGTAGTGGAATCCAGATTAATGCAGTATTCACCTAGGAGAAAATGTCTAACAATTGGCATGAAAAACAAGCATTATAAGGAATATAAGAAGGAGAAATAAATAGCAGTCTTCTTTATTTTTATATAACCCTCTGTTGTCTCTCAGTCACACAAACCCAAATTATCCATACATGATTCATTTTTCAAATCATTAGGTGGAACAGTGTTTATAATCAATTTATATAACCAAACATTAATGACATCCAGTGCAGAGACAATTAAAGGACTATGATACGAGCTTTTCTTATCCCTTTGGAGACAACAACAAAAATAATTCAGACAATGCCCATTTCAGCCGGGAAATTACAGCTCATCTGCATTTTGCCTTTCTGAATGCCATTTAAACCCAAACTCATGTGCATGTTCAAATGTGGGGTTTTGTTGTTATTTTTAATCTCAGTTGGGTAGTCTGAGGACCTGATTAATTGAGCAAATGAATAATTTACTCATTTCTATTGTGCATTTTTTATAAACTACATTCTGATACCAATATCATCGATTTATTTAGTGCATGGCAAGACAGGAAATAATTTGATCACTCTTACTGGGACAGCACAAGGGTGACAGCAACTGAAAACAAGCAACCAACCTCAGAATTTACTCACCTAATGCAAAACTAAACTTTTGTGACTTCATAATATTTTAAAATAAATAAAGGCACAATTTCCAATATCTTAAGTGGGCAGATAGGAACGGGTTGGAATTTTCCAATGAGTTTTAGCTTGCAAGCCCTGAGGAATTTGGTGTGGTACCTGTGAAGAGCTCTATCCATCCTTCCTAAGATGTTCCAGGAAGAACTAATTCCCAGAATTAACTTACAGACATTGCAAGGGTGCAATTGCACCCTGCTGGCACAGCAAACATTCCCTCTCTGGAATGTGTGGGTTTCCCAAACACCTGAGCAAACACCACAGGCTCTGAACAAACACCTCATGGCCCTGCAAAAAGGGCAGCACTCCCTGCAGGAAGTGAAAGCAGGGAAGGTCATTTAAGGTACATTTCAGCACCTATCAGCACCATCTGAACATGCCTTAAAAATGTAACTGGCATTTACTACTTAATTACTTGAACCTTGGCATTTATAATAAATAACTGCAGTGGACTGCCTCAAAATTAAAACATGATACAAGGGAATAAGCAGCTTGGTTTTACCAAAATCTGAGGCAACAATTATACAGGGAGATAAAAAAAAAAAAAAAAAATCTTTTTTTTCCTCCAGTAAAATCACTGATCAAGGCCACAAATCCACTGTGTACATCTGTTTCTTTTTCCTCCAACAGTGACCACATTAATCTCTCCAAAACAAATCACTGCAAATGTAGATAGAACAACAAGGTACTGATTCTGATTTTGGCCTACAAATATTTTTTTTTAATGTATGTCTTATTGAAAGAAAAATGCTGGCTTTAGTTGTGGTTTATATGCACATCTTTTATCCATATGTGCAGCTTAGAGAGAAATAGATAATTCACATAGATGAACTGGTAATTTCTCAAATTCTGCAGACAGACAGATATACATACAGATCAATTACCTAAATCCTAAAAAATAAGATTAATTCTATCAGATTAAAAAGATTCCTCAAATCACATATTGTTTTATTGGACATCACAAAAAGATATGTCTACTTGAAACTCTTATATAGAACTACTCCATTTATTTTGAATTTAATGCAAATGCTGTAATTTTCTCCTATTTTCAGTGGAGAAAAATGAAGCAAGTAATAGAAAATAAATTTCAACTAGATGTAAGTAAATTTTAACTTGCTTTAAAAGTGCACCTTTGGTTGAACAGCAACTTTGTGGTTTTCAAGTTGAATTCAGTAAATAACAGTCAAAAAAAGGAGACAATTCAAAGTGTTTTCTTTTCAAATTTACCTAATTCATGCATTCTGTTTTACGTACTGTAAAGGAGTTTAGAAGTAAAAAGAAGGTGGAAATAGAGCAAGACATTTCTGCTCTCCAGGAAGGGAACCCGTGGGGTGGTTGCTTGTGTATTTATGCATATGGCAATGTTACTAATAGCTATTTTAGTGTGTAAACGCCTCAGGAATTGAATTAGGTGTTTGCAGCACAATAAATGGATCTGTTTAACAAAGAAAAATAAGATGAGGAGAAGGAGTTTTATTTCATTTCAGAAGACAGTGAGGAATTCCAACTCTGACCTGGGATGCTCTCTATCTAACAATATCTAACAACATCACAGCATTCAGTGATTTAATATGGAGGCTGTTTTAAGGAAGAAAAGTTTTATGGGCACAGGACCAGCAGCAAATGGAGTAAGGAAAAAAACCCCAGCAAAAATTAAAAAAGTATGTAAAATAAAAGTACAGCGAGAAGCAAACCAGCACAGGATGACCAAACATGCACATCTGTGGCTTGGCTTCCAGTTGCCAAATGCTGTAAGGGAAACCTAACATTTTTTGTCAAAAGGTGTTAGAGGAATTCTGAAAGAGCTTTTATTCAAAAATGAAGGAAAATGCAGCTGAGTATGCCAGCATTTTTCCCTCTAGCTTGTATCTTCTGTCAACTCAAACTTATTTTGGATCAGAACAGTTATTCTTTTTTTTTCCATCAACTTTCTATGGATTACTCTTTGATTTCTGGAAAAGTTTAAGTCACATTATCTATAACAATGTTAAAAACTCACATCCAGGAATATGCTGCCCCATTTCCTGATACCCTCCCTGCAAGACAGGGAAAACAGCCCTAACATCCTTGCAGTCAGAGAAAAGAGATCACAGGTATGCAAAACTAGAAGTGGAAAGAGGTGGGTGGGAAAATTTTAGGGGATGCTGAGGTACACAGTACTAGTTTTGGGTTAAGTACTTCCATCCATAGGAATTATAAAGGACGGGGCTCCTTTCCTGCTAAGCTTCACAAAATTACTGGTCAGGTACTCTCACCCTTCTGTTTACCAAGATAAAATATGTTTTATCCTCTTATTTACCTTGAATTTTTGCACTGAAATGTGTTTTCCATAGGTTGACCTACTAAACTTCAAATTTATATACTGGAGAATAATTTCCATCCTCTGTGGGATCTGTATTATATTTGTCAGTGGCAGGCTGTATGTGGAATTTCAGATTCCACAGGGCTACGTGCTTCCCTGGCCTACAGGGAATATCAAAAAAGTGATTAGACACAAGAGTTACAATTCAAATGTCTCAATAGTGATGTCCATGTTTGAAACAAAAGGAATAAAGGAAAAAGCATATATTTTGGGAAAGGGAATTCCAAGCAAAATTTAAATAGCTACTCAGTCCAGGTGAATTTGATGCATATTAACTTTAAGAGTCTTGCCTTCTTTACCCCAAGTTTTTCTGCCATGGCTTGTTTATTTTACAGGTGTCAGAGATGCAGATTTGGACACCAGTGGTACTATCAGGTTTTGATGCATTTTATCCTCCATTCTGCCAAAGGCCACCGATTTGCAGCTGGGCATGAAAATAAGATTTGACTCTGCCTGAAACACGGCTGTGGGGAAGGCAGCAATGAGCTGTGCACTTGTTTATACAAGAATGATAAGAAAAACTACTTTGATTATTTGGCAGCGTGCTGGAGACTGATACCAGCGTGCTCAGGGAAGGATGCACCCCCTGCAGGTCCCTTAGAGTCAGAATTACAGACCCGTGGCTTGGGGGCTCAAAGAGAAGCAGCAGCAAAACATTTTATGGCTCGGTCTGGCACTCGTCCTTCCCATGCCACCTTCTCATGCTTTCAGTCAGGCAAGCATGAAACTGGGTCACAAAAATCACCCAAATCTCTCTCCTGCATGGAAAAGCTCAGGAGAGACTTCTGCAGGCTGGTGCCCTGAAGTAAGAAACTGAATTGAGATGGGTGATAGAAAAAAAAAAAAAGCAAAACAGTGACCAAGAGCAGGCATACTGCGGGGAGTGTGCACAAAAAACAGAGAGTGAAGTTTGGCAGGATGGTGTTTCCACACACTGGGAGATGACATGGAATCAGGAGGTAAACCTTGAAGTGAGAGCTGGCTGAATTTTCCAACTTTGGACACTGAACACCTCCATAAAAATATATTATTATGCATTTTATAATTGCTGTGAAACACATTCAGGAGGGTTTTTATGCTGTGCTTATCATGGCACATTGTAATGCCACTTTGGCACTACTATCACACCCTATTATTCACTACATACATAACCTAGGATTGTGCAAAAAAATGAAATATTCATGACTTTCAGTTGGCTCTTGATTAGTAAGATGGTTGTGCTGCATATAATAATAGCAAAAATGTTTGTCCTGAAGAGTAATTATCTGATACTTGCACAGCTCTAATCGAAATTCCAAGAAGGACAATCCACTACAGAACATGTAAAACTAACCACAGCTAAAGGATACTGAAAATTTTGTCTTCTTCTGAAGCTTAGATCGTATTTTTAAGTGGAATCAAAAAACAGGACACCATGTCAAAATATGATAAAAAAATACTGTTTAAAAAGCCAAAAATCAATCACCACTACCTGTAAAGTGAAGGGTTAGGGGAACCCCCGCAGAGCATTTGAAAGCCAAAAATACAAGATTTATTCTTTTTGATGTTACTGAAAGGCGAGAACTGCCACAGGGAAAAGGTAAGGGAGGACTGGAACAACATCTGGGGGATGTTGCAAAAGCATTTGCAGGCATGTCTGTGAAAGAATATGCCTTAAAAAGCATCTGAAGTTGTCCACACTCAGATTTTTGTGAAGTTTCTTGGGGCTGTGTAAAATTAGGAATTGTGATGGGGGAAACACACTTTAATTAGCATTAACTTTTGTGGTGTGATATATTCAAGATGATGTACTGAGACTTTGGAGCAGGAGATGCTCTCTCCACCTTTCTGTGCACAAAATACAAACCTGCTCTATGCTAAAGCCTCCCAAGCAGCCACAGCAGCCACTTCCAGATGGTATTGTTCACTTTGAAAATGTAGGTGTTACTTTAGGACTGGAGTTGGAATGAAAAAATAAATTACTTGTTTCAGATTGAGAATTCATCAGAGCAGAACAATGAAAAGTTTCCATTAGAAAAAAAAAAAAAAAAAAAGATAAAAATTTCCATTTTCCACTCTGAATTTGGAGTGATTGGAAAGAAGGCAGCAAGGGAAAAAGTGCTATCCAGAGGTGCTACATGGCAAACACTACCAAATCGAAATCCTGGGCACTTCCAGGATAAGACCATCAATAAGGGATGATGCCATTACTGGGACCTCTTGCATTACACAGGCCAAAAAAACCTAACCTGCAGCTCCTTTGCAGAGTCTGCAACCCTGCCTCAGGGTTAAAATATATTCCAGGGGTGGAAAATCCACCTTCTGCTCAGGTAAGCTGCTCTCAAGGCTAGCCACAGTGCTAAAGCCTTTTCCCAAACCATTTCCTTGGTAATTTCCTTAGCTTCCATGCTAGGAGGGATTTCATACTTTGATACTTTGGTTTTAGCTTTCTTTTTTTCATTGGTTTGTTGGGTGTGGTTTTTTCTAGATCAAAGAGGGATTAGCTATCAGAAATATTTTCACTATTTAAGCTGAGTTCACCTCCTAACCTCTTTTATTTTTTAAAAAATTTTTTTCTTTTTTTTTTTTTCTCCAGAGGGGAAAGGGATAAAGTGAATAGCTTAAGTCCTAAGCTGCTTAAGAGTTCCTAAGCCCCTTTAGGGTAGGTAGGGGATGTTTTCTGAAAACTGAACTCTTTTGCAGTTTTGTTGCTTTTATTTAACTAACCTTAGAGTTTTCACATACTCTCTGAAATACAGGTGACAAAGTCAGACACAGTGCTTCACCAACTGCTTCCAGGAAATAGGAGACAGGACTATTTTTCTGTAAAGTCTTGCAGTAAACTAATTGCCCTGCTTGTCCAAGGACTTAATTTACTGTCAGCTCAGATCCCTTTTACTGTGTTCTCATCTTTAGTCACTTCTTGTAGGTCTCACTCATTTGGGCTTAGATAATGAGGATTTGAATGAACTTTGGACCAAATATACATGAGTTTTCCAGGAACCACCACCCCTGCTCTGAAGGGCCACCAGGAAATTCAAGAGCCTCCTGAAAGAGTCTTCTCCTTTTTTTTTTTTTTCTGCTGAGTCTAGAGAGTCAGGACCCTGGGAAGCAAATTCCTGCCTGATGGTGAAACAACTATGGTTATGTTATAGCACCACTAGGATCAGGAGGCCCTCAAGGAGTGTTTCAGACAGGGAATTTTGAAGAATTAGTCCTTTGAGAGTTTTTTGTTGGTAGATGAGGCTTTGCTGTGACAGTGCACTGCACAGTGTGAGACAGGATGCCAAAAATGCTGCTACTACCTGCAGAAGAGTACAACATATTTGAGAAGGCATCGAATAAACATCACTGTTTATGTGTGGGAGGTACAAACTCCATGGGATTGTCCTTCTGCCAAAGTTAGCCAACCAACATTTGAGAAAAAAGAAGAGATGCTAGAGAAAAGACAGAGAGAAGCAGATGCAGGGGGGAAAAAAAAGCCCAAAACCCAACCCAACCCAACCAAACACACATGGCCACAAAAAAAAAAAAAAAAAAAAAAAAAAAAAAAAAAAAAAAAAAAAAAAAAAAAAAAAAAAAAAAAAGTTGAAAAACTCATCAAACTCATCCACCCACAATTTTTTAGGCTACTTCTTTACCCACCACAAAGCTCTTGAGACAGACAATTCCCTACTTACACATTCAGAGGTTGCCAGGCTGGCCACTGTGCCTTGGCCTTGATGACTGTGAGAACCTCATCGCTCTGTGAAGAGAGACAAAGGGTATTTTTACAACGAGGGCAATGTGTTTTACAGCAGGAAATAGTGCCAGGCACCAGATCAAACTGTGGCCACAAGCTTTGAACACCAGCAGCAGCTGGCAGATGGCAGTGGTCTGGCATCATAAGCTGAGGGAAAAAAGCTTCCACCAGGAATTCACCAGCTTGATACACAGCAAGGACAGAAAAATTGCTCTTAATGACATGACAGATCTACAGATGAAAACTAGAGGCTGCTGCTGCTCTGGGCAGGCTGGCACACCCTGTGAGCATGTAGGATGTGTTATTTGTTATCCTTACGTGTGGAAGGATGTGTGGAAGGATGGAAAGGCTCCGTGCAGATGCACTGCACTGGTAGCATGTGGTGATTTGCTTTTCTTGAATGATTCTGTTCACTCTGCTCACTACTAAGCTGTAGCCCCCATAAGTTGCCAGTCATGGTAACCCTGTCCATCACCTCATCCTCGATGACCTAACCCCTCCTCTCCTCCCCTGTCAGTATCCCATTGCTCCAAGCCTTGGACCTGCCCCTTGCTGGAAGTTCTCCTTAGGGGGTAGCACGAGGCTCGCTCTCTCTCTCTCCTGGAACCCTCTGGAGCGTGCAGCCTTTTGCCTCCTGCTCTCTCCGGGGGAGCCATGCTCCCCCCCACTGTGGGACCCCCAAATAAACCCCATGTAACCAACACCCTCAGCAGCCGTGTCGTGTCCTGCCTGCCTGCATGATGCCAGTTGCACCACCAAGAGACCTCTCCCCAAAGGCTCCTGCAAGGCTCCTGTTCCTGCCCTTCCTTCCTGGACCCAGGGTGTATTGCCCCAGCCCCTGCAGCTGCCAGCCAGCCTGAAAAGAGCAGGGGAGGAGACACAACAGTAGCACGTTCTCTTTGCTCTCAATTTACGAGTGTGGAGATCAGAGGGTGAAATGCAGCAGCCATCTGTGGAAGCTCACAAAGCCCTGCACAAAGATCATTTCCTAAAGTCTGTTGTAATCCTTGCATCAGCACTTTTAAACTTTATATTGCTACGATAAACTTGGGACAAAGGCAGGAGCTCATTACCGAGGCTCTGGTTCCCAAAAGACATTTATCACACTTCTCCAGACGCATTTCCCCCATTTCCCTCAGGAATCCACACCAGCAAGTCACCTGGAGGGACACGCAGCTCACAGTTCACTCCCGTGTTTTCTACTGGCTTTTAAAAACATTTCCCAATTACACCAGGAGCCTCACTCAATTTATTACCAGTAATTGGCACTTCCAGCAGAGCTGACCTTTCAGTTTAGTGAGAACAGTGCCATTTCTTGCTTGACAGAAATAGCTCTGACATCCTAGCCCAGCCCTAGCCTAGTTTGAACTTGAACACCTCAGTTCAAAGAAAACAGCTCTCCCTGGTTGCTTCTACCACTCCCAATGTTTTCTGAGTCCCTCTTTCTGCCAAAGCAAGAGCATTAAGAGCTGATGGGTCCTCTCTGTTGTCACATGAGGCTTTCAGCCTCAGGAACATAAATGTGGCATGACCTGTCCCTTAGCCTGAGTGGATGGAAAAGCCACTGCTTGGAAATCACTTTTAGTGGAAAATCTGTATTGGAAAATCTGTTATTTGGAAGTCTGTATTTATATACAGGTGCCTAGAAAAATATCCTATACTGCATGAGGTGTCCTGAGCTAAGACAGCTGAAAATCCAACTCTACAAAGGCAAGTGGGCATAAAGATATTTTACCAAGCCTCCCCCTCCCTGCCCCTACTGATACAGGTAGAAAAAAGAGAATTTTGTGATGGCAGGGAGCAATCAAGCAGCAGAGCTGTGCCCTCTGGGGCAGGCACACCCTGGGTGAGCAGCACCAGCCCAACACTCCCTGCCAGCCTGCCTGGTCCATGCAGGATAGATTCAGCACATGCAGGTTCATCTAGGGCAGCCTTCTTCTCACCTCCTCCATGCTTTCAAAAGTAGAAAAGACAGTCTTGGACTCAAGGTGGCTCAAAAAGAAACTGATTAAATGAATGAAGTTAAAGGTTTGAAGTTAATGAACGTTGCCTGTCTCTGACAATGGAATTTCCCTTAATTTTTAATTTTCCTTGTTTCAATATCCTAAAACTCTCCAGCCAGGCATATCTTCATCTCCTTGCCTTGAAAAGAGATTTGCACTCAAAATTAGTAACCCAGCATTTCACATCCCAACAAAAGTCTGTCATAGATGGTTCCATTTGTTAGAGTAACACGCTGCTTATCTAAAAGCAGGCAGCAATTATGTCACTAGCATCAAAATCAGGCGTGTCTGAAAGCATTTCAGCACGCTATTCAAATTAAAAATCAACACCAAGAGCAGCTGAGAAATGACCAAACAGCTCAGCAGTGAGTGCAGAGGGAAGCAAACAAGGAGCAGCATGTGATGCACTCAGGCATCCTTGAAATTTTAAGGGAGGTGGAAATTCAGATGCAAGCACTGAATTCAGGGAGACCTCCTTAATCAGAAGTTTAGGCAAAACAAACAAACAAATAAATAAAACTGCAGAATCTGGTGCTCTGTTGATCCTGGAACAAAAAAAAAAAAAAAGAAAAAAAAAAAAGCACGTTTTTTCATACCTAGAGCTCCTTGCCAATTACCCAGGCTAAAGACACAACGTGAGTTAAGTTATTCCTCTCCCAGACTGATGCTCCAACTGTGCAGGTGCCTCTGCCATGCACATTTTCAATGCTCCTGGTGAGGTCTGGCTGCCAGCCTTGGGGATGCCAGCCCCTCTTGCCCCAGGTGTGGCCCCTGTCCTGCACCTCCCCAGCCTCCTGCAGGGATCCCCAGGCTGGGGTGACCTTCCTGGGCCTCCAGAGCCTCCAGCTGACCGCCACGTTTTTGAGGATCAACATGAAAAATTTAAAAAATTAATTTAGCCCAGGGAAGCTGATGTTATCCAGAAATTCACAGCCTTGTGAGCAATCCAGGAATGGAGAGCAATCTATGGAAAAGATGCCCTGCTTGGATTTGCTGGCCAATCTCTTCAGCTGTAATTATTGTCAGATGGGAGAAGCTGAGAGGACAAGAAATGCCTGAAGAGAAACCCACAAATTAGTAATAAATAACCAGCTGATGTAACCCAACTGCCTTGAGTAAACCAACTGCGTGGACTTTACAGCAGAGGCAAAACCCCCCCGATTTTTTAATACTACAAAAATATAATTTTATTAACATTTTCTTAGTGCTTCCTGTCCTAGATTTGCACCCACTTTGCTCTTCTCTTCACACCCCCAAAGTTTTGCTTTAGTTAAAGTAATTTAAGTGAACAATTTCCACCAAAATATGGAAAAGAGAACTGGGATTTTTTTCACTGGGGTATGTTGCAAGTTGTCATCAATTTTGTATTTATCTTGGAAGAAATGATTCAAAGTAATAAAACTCTTACAGTTTGGCAAAGAAAATGAGATTGTTTGCAAAATGATGGAGTGTCAAAATGTGACACTGTCAGAAGTTAAAGAGAAGGGCAGCAAGGCTCCTGCTTGGAGCTGATGAAAACCCCTCAAGTGCGGTTAGAAATAATCCCTGACAAAACTTGGTCTTTCTCCTGAAGCTGCTTCTGCAATTTCAGTTGTACACAGAATTACAGGACTCCAGCCTCCATTTGAAATAGAATGGTCCCTTCTTCACATGCTTGAAACTGACCCAAAAAGTCCAGTGGAGCCAAAGTGGTTTCTAGATGGATGTCTATTTAATTTGGATTCTGGCCTAAATTAAAACATGCAAAAAATTGCAAACAACTCTCCTTTTCTCCACATCCACTTTCTACACTGCTGCTTAAGCTGGGGCTGAGTGACTCAATAGCTTTCTCCATAAAGTCCTAATGGCATAATTTGAAAACATTGATAATGCCCCTCTGATACTGACAGCCTGTCACTCTGAAGATGGTAAAAATTAATCCATTGTTCCAGTAATGTATATAAATGAATGCTCATGCAGAATAAAGTAATTAAACGACAGCACACAGACCCCTGTGGCACAAACCCACTGCTAAGTTAAAACCTTTGACTGTGCACCTACAGAAGACTAAAAGCGCTGCCTCACTTCAAGAACAGAAAGTGGGACATTGCTCAAAAAGGCAGCGTTAAAGATAGAACTTTATTTGAAGTCTTTCTCAACCAAGGGGACTTAAAACAACACATTTGAAAGGCAAAACCCATTAAAAACGTAATGAAAGCTTTCAGCAAAAGTTTTAAGCATGATCTGAATACCTCTGGAGTGAAAGAGAGATTAGTAGGATTTAGACAGCCCTGTAAGTTATTCCATGTGCTGCTGCTACTTTTTGGTAACCAACCAAATGATTAGCATCTATTCCATGTTACTTCCAAGCTACTTTTATAAGTTTTGTTGCTATTTTTATTTTAGGCCTGCCTAACAACCTTAGAAACTCATTTCATACTGCTGCTGCTTGACATTCATTCCATTGTTTTAGAACAGAGAACATTTAATTCCTTCCACAAGGCACCTCACTCTATCTGAATGCCTTTCTATCCACAGTGGATTCGCTTTCACAAGGTTCTCAAGAAGTAAACAAAAGCATCATTATCTTCAGTTCCCGGATGATGAATTGGATGTCTTCTGGAAACAAACCCACATATCTGAGTCCTAAGATAGCATCTTCCCCTGCAGGATCATCCTTCCCCTCAAAAATAATTTGTTATTAGAAGAGGAGGAGATAAAGGGACCATGAAAAAGTGTTTTGCACAGTTCTGTGGGGAACCCAATGCTATAAAAATTGGAATGATGTAGTGCTTTGGAGGGATTGCTGGATGCTCTTAAAATCTGATCAGTCTGCCTTGGTTGGTATAAATTGTCCTTATTCCACCTCCACTGTGTGCAGAGAAGAATAATCATAGAGAAGAATAAAGACCCTATGTTGCCTTTAAAGTATTATCTAATGCAAAATACCTGGTTAATTAATGCTCAACAAATCATGCATTTCCATGGCATATTACTCAAGGTACAGCATGTTTTCTCCTCTTGATAAAATCAGTAGAAAACTTTCCTACCTCAATCTTGCAGATGTATTTGAATGAAAAGGGACACTGATGTAGGCTCATTTCAGAAATTTGTAAAACTTCAAAAGAAAAAGGAAGTCTTATGTGTGATAACAAAATATTTCTGTGATAAAAGCAGTGCTGCGGTGCAGTTCGACATGCAGAGATGTTTCTAGGAAAGTATGTACAACTACTGGGTTTTTGGGGGGTTTTTTTGAAGAGCATTTTTGAAAAGGTTAGCTTTTGGTCACAAATTACTTCATTTGAGAGGGGAAACCCCCCATAATTAAAGAGAAAGCCCTTTTTTAATCATTTGATGAAAACTAAATTCTGTTTCAGTCTATGACTGACTTAGATTCAGGCAGATTATACTTAAAGCCAGTAGCACAGGTTTGGAATTATCATAAGCAACTGCAGAAATGCATTTCAGCCAGTGGAATTATTACCAGGATTGTGTTTGCCCATTTTACTTTGACTTCTCTATATCTGTGACAGCAATTTTGTGGCAGCTGAGAAAACCACACATATTACAAGATACACAAACATTCCTGAATGGAATTCATTTTCTGATCATAGTACCTACAAATTCAGTACTTCCCTGTACATACAGCTGCTTCTTTAATTAAAAAGTCTTGTTTATTTTCTTTCAAAAATAGGTAGTGTCATTTCAGGGAATACAAAAATCTCAGTTTTTCACTTCACCAGATATGAAAGTCTGGGGGAACTTCCTGGCTTTTAATAATAACCAGTCAGTTACTAACAAAACAGTTTTGGGCTTGAGATAGATAAACACTGCTGGGGTGAAACTGAATAAAAACAGAAGGAAAGCTGAGCATTTAAATCCATTTCTGAATTTTACTGCCTGGAAACATCCCTGCTTCAGGAGAGCAAATAACCCAGCACCTCAGACAGTCCCACCTTAACTGCTGTGCTGTACAGGAAAGGTTTCCTGAACTGGATACTCAGCAGTTTTGCGTTCACTTTTACAAAGAAAAACCTCTCTGTCAGATAATCAGCCTGAGAATCTTCCCCAAATGTGGGCATTGTCCATATTTCCCAGGAAACATGGAAATATGTTTGAAAGCTTCACCATTTCAGGATGGTGATTACACAGATGTCAGCTGACATTGCATGTTTTAAAATAAGATTTCTAAGGGCATTACAGGAATTGTAACTCCTGACTTAAAAAGAAAAATAAATTACTGGGATGGGATGGAGATAGAAGCGTGTCCATTGTTAATCTAAGTTTATACCCCAAAGGCACTGACTCACTCTGCTTACCTGTCCCTCAGGGTTTCCTTTTGCTGAGGTGGAGGCTCCAGGAGGTGAAATGTGGGCTGAAATTGATAACAGAGCTGTTGCTAATGGCAACATTGCAAATCAGATGCACTGGTTGATTTCTGTGAAGGTGTAGTTACATAATCTGGGTTGCTCCCAATAAAGCAATAATTCATGTTTTGCACAGCATAAAGCTTAGCAGTGTGTGCTAATGAGCCCTAGGTGTGCTCTGAGGATCTGAGCTCTCGTTTTCTCTGCCTGAGCAGATTCCTTAGGAAAGATTCCCTCTTAGGAACCCAGCTTTGATTGCACGCTGAGTTTCTACTGCACATTTTCCTTGGTTTTACATCGAATGCTTTGCTGTCTCTAGACTACAGAAACATTCTGGGATCCCAAATTACTTTGCCAAACCCAAGGGGAAATCTTTGCACTACAGTTCACAATGGCTACTTTTTAAAGCAGGGGATCTAAGTAGATTTTGAAGCTGACCTTAAGTGGTGCAACTCCCACCCTCTGCTTAATAGGTTTATCCAACACAAACCCTTTTGACCTCCTCCTGTCTTAACTTTCCCAATTCCATCCATCCTTTGGGCTAACCCAGCCTTTAAACCTAAGCAATATAAAGCTATTTTAAACTCTCAGAAGATTGGATACCAGAAAAGAAACTGGAGGGGGGTAGGAAAGCCCCAGACACCAATCCAACACATTCTGTGTGCAGTAAAGCAGCTGCCATGCATCCTAGTGGCAAGACAAAACCAGCCCTGGCTGGAGATAAAGATAAAACTGGTGTAAATCACTAGGTTCACTCAGCAGATTCATACTCAGGTAGCTACAGCTTTTTTTTTTTTTTTTTTTTTTGCTCAGGCTCCTTGAAAGGGTTTCAAAACAGTCAAGGATGAAGGCATTGGGACAGGCTCTTGGGCATGCTAGGAATAAGTGTTCAGCCGCCTAAATATCAGCAGGAAAGCTCAGGAGAAGGCTGAGTGTGCTCCAAGAGGCAGCCCAGGGAACGGGGGCACAGAACAATCCTGTCACCTGCTAAATGCTGGCACTGAGACTCCAGGGGCCACAATTACTCCTCCTGATGCTTTGCTCACACATTAGCCAAATGTAGGAGCTTGAGCAGAGGAGAAATAATTACTTGGATAATAGCAAGGGGCTTTAAATAAGACCAGCAAATTAGCTCAGGAGGTGAGCTTTCCTCACCCTCAATAGCACTTTGACAAATCAATGTAGGGGGTTTTTTTCCATTCAGGATGTACAATAAAGGTTTCTAAATGTGCTTTAGCTGCTGTACAGAGGCAATCACAACAGCTTAATTTTCCTTCAGTAAAGATATTATGTCTGAGCCACTCTTTACCATTTCTTCTAAAAAAACCTCCCAAACCAAAACTCAGCAAAAAACCCAATGTAAATACAGTGTTTTAGCAACCTGAGGAATTGAAGATCCTACCTCTGTTATATTTTCTGTCATTTGGAAATCAATATTCTTTTAGGGAAATCAGCTTTCCATCCCTTCCCAGCCTCCATGAAGTTCAACAGAGCTGTGACAGGGCTCTGCCATGTGAGCCCTTCCTCTGGCACAGCGCAGCCTCAGGGTTTGTGCTTCCACATCAACTTGCTTCAGAGTTTCATGGCCAAAACACCTGGGTCTGGAAAATCTGGGACAAAGCCATCTCCATCTCTGCCAGGACTCAGGAGAGCAGGGTTTTAAGAGGAATGTCAGGGGATACTCCCAGAAGTGGAGATGTTGCTGCTTTTCCTGTCAGGGGCTGCCTTTGCCACCTCCTTTCCCCTTGAAAAGCAGCCCCCTCTGCAGGGTGTGACTCCAGGGACTATCCCTGCACTCCACAGAGAGCAGCTCCAGTCTGACTGCCCTGGTTCTGCTGCTGGGCTCTAATCCTGCCCCAGCTTTGCTTCTGCACCCCTGTGAGTGGGGACAGAGAGACAGAGGAGGAGACAGGCTGCACTGCCCGTGCTGCAGGCTTTCAGGGCAGTGGGCAGCCTTTGCTTTTCTCTGACAAGGAACTCTCCTGTCCTGTTTCCCAGCGAGGATTTGCAAGGGGGTCTTTTCTGGACCCCGTGGCTCAGTGGGAGCCTCTCCCTGACACTTTTGTCTGACCCCATCCTTGGTGCAGTAAATACTCAGTAAGTAACCACTGGAGCAATTTACCATTGAACCTTGTGAGTATTGCTGCTTCTGTCTTCCAAGAAGTGCAAGAACAGCAATAGGAGCAAACCCAGAAACTGGGACTGGCTCCAAAAATGTCCCTGCAACTTAGAAATTACAGTGTTCTTAGCGTGGGTAATATCATCCATCTGTGAGGGTTCCCTCTTGCTTTCCAGCAGTTAAACAGCAGGGAAATGGCATTTTGTCCTGGGTTTGTTTGGGTTTTGGGTGTTTGCTGGTTTGTTTGCTTGTTTTCGTAAGCTGTTTAGCACTTAACTGTTCCCTCAGAGCAGTCTGGGAAGCGAGATGAAGGTTATCTCCCTACCTGGTGCCCACAGCAATTGAGCTTAAAGAGCTCCAAGTATCTTTATATCAGTTAATATGACTATGGCTTTAATATGACTTTGCACGTGCCACTGAGTAGAATTAATATTAAAAGAGGAATTACGTAATACTGCATTAAGTATCGTAGGAGATGCTACTGGAGTGACATCTGCACTTGATATCATTACCATACTAGAGAAGAGCTATTAATTGCACTGAGAAAGTACTGTTTGGGTCTCTATTTGTTTATGGAGAAATGAAAAAAACCCAGAAGATAAAACTAAGAGCTAAACCCTGGAGCCACAGTGCTGCATGTCAATCAGACAGAAATGGTTGATTGGTAACAAGGCAGACATGAAGAAAGGTGTCTGTCAAAGGAACATCTCTAAAGTGCTCTGGAAAAGCCCATGGATATCAAATTGCTGAGTGCAACACTCATGTAATTTTTTTATTACTGGAATAGTTCTTAGTTAAAGACCATGAGCAGAGGCTTGCACTCTAAAAGCAGGTATTTGCCATATTGCACTGTACACACAATGTTAACTCTAAAAGTAAGAAATTAGTGAGAAACAAGCCCTGCAGTGAGGCCAGGATAAACATAAGTATTTCAGTTTTAGCTGTGAGATACCAGTGACTGGTAGGGACATGCCCTGAGGCTGTTACCTCAGTGTACTGCTAAAAATGCTTATTGTGAGGTGCACCCCTTGTTATTATTTCACGTGGTTGTTTTGAAATCGTGTGTACACTGCCCTGTTTATATGCTTATCTCTAAAGCTGGTGCTCTGAAATTAGGTTTAAATTTCAAAGCTTAGCTGTTAGCCATGTTATCATGAAATGACACAATGCATTCTTATGCCACGAAACAGGCACTTTAAATACCCCATGGCATGTTCAGCTTCAAAACAGTCACAGTAATTTCATGTTTAATAAACCTTGGTAGTTCTCATTCCCCTAGTAAAGTACGTATTTCTGTTATGATTATCTCATCTGTATTCCTTTAGGTCTCTAATCAAGTCTTTCCTAGGAACTCTGTGATCAGAATTGTGCTCAGTTCTCTCAGACCAGGAGTACTATGTGCAGACATTTATTTTTCCTTCATCTTTTACTTTCTCTTCCTCAAATCCTCGCTCACACCAGGCTCCTGCTGAGGGATTTCCAGAAGAACACTGAACACCACCATCATTCACCATTTTATTTGTCCAAAAAAGCACCAGGCCAGACTGGTCCCCACTGAAGTCCTAGCTCCAGGTGTTAGGCCACTTTATTAAAACCCTTTGCTATCCCTTAAAACAAAATCAGGTTGTTTTCTTTTTATTAATCTCTAAAGGGATTAGAGCAGCCATGTTACTGAAGGGCACACTTCCAAAATGTTTAATAATCAAAGCAGCAAAGCCTGCTAAATGCCACGTTTCATTACCGAGCCAGTGCTTGGATTCTATTCACTGGAGTGGCTTTAGGAACACATCACCCTGTAGCTAATCAGAGTGAATGTCTGCAGCATTCATGTTTCTAGTGCAAAAGCTCCCAAAATTCACAGGGCTGTCCCTTCCTGCCTTCTCCTGAGGCTGCAGATGCACACTGACATAAACTGATGGAAATGCCAGCTCACAACAGAATTGCTGAGTTGTTGCACCACAGTAAAAGGTGGGAGTCTACTAAATATGCAATTACTGCCACGTTCTCTCAAGCCTTATGAGCCAATTAATGGCACTTTGTATTTTCATGGCACCTTGCCTCTAAGAATATTAAAATGCTTTTAAATGACAGAGTTCTGGAGCTCTCCTGTTCGCACCGTCGTTGAAAAGCTGGTCGAACAAACACACCACTTACAGTTCAGGAAGTATTTTTTCCAAGCACCTGACTCCTTGCTCCACTTTCCAAGGCCAGATATTGTTCATGAATAATGTTGGTTTAGTTCTGAAATAACTAGATTATACAAAAAACCAAAGCAGCTTCATGCAAACATGGCACCATCCACAATCAATCTGAGTTTGTGGTTGAAACATTGATTAATCCAGCGATGCAATCAAGTTGTCTGAGAGACACATTAACTACCTTAATTTTGTGTAAACTAACAAACAAACAAGGATAAATTGTGGCTCAAACCATTCTTTTCACAAAGCCAACATCCACATAAAAGCAACCCAAAAGGCACACTGTAAACCAGACCCTGGGCAGGCACAGCTTTGAAGAGCAAAAGGATCTCCTTTGATATGCACCTGGATAGAACTGGCTTACAAATGAGGACACTTGTCTAAGGAAGGGACATGTGGGGGTGAGGAACATTCTGGAGAACTTCCAGATGGAGGTCAGGAACACCTGTGTGGGATTTAGTGACACCTCGGTGGAATTTGGGTCTTTGGGGCAGGGCTCTGGGGAAGATTTCGGTTCTATGAGGTCCTGGTGGTCTCTCTGGATCTTGGGGTTCTCCATGGGTTCCTGATGGGTTCCTGGAAGTTTTTAACCAATTTTAACCAATTCCTTTCCCCTAGTACCATCCAAAAAGCTGGACACCTGCTGTCTCTCATCCTGTTCTTGATTCGTTGTATATTCATTGTATATTCATTGATTCATCTATGCTTGGGAAAAAAAAATCAGCCTTCAAAAAAAATTCTTTCCAACTATTGATTCACCCTCATCCATCTCTACTCCAGTCAGAAGACAAGTGACCTTTTACCACTCCATTCAGTCTTGACAGTCAGCATATCAAAACAAGGTTTCCTGCACACCAATAGACTTTTACAGTGCTATTTGCTGGCATAAAATCCAAACAGAGGACATAACATTTCACATGAACTCTGCAAATGAAATAAAAAAGAAGATAGAACATGATCTAAGAAGAAATCCTATGGTCAGGAAAAAAAAAAAAATCCAGTCTCCAGTAAGATCTACTCTGACAGGAAAATCCACAAAATATCTTCAAAGTCTGGGAGCTTAGATCCACTACTCTCTGCTGATGAACAGTTCCTGCTGCCTCACATGGTTTTTCTCCTCCACCACCAAGCTGATTCATTTATTAAAGTCGGTGTTCAAACTTCAGAATTACCTGAAATTTCAAACATAACTTCTTCCTGTAGTCTTTCCTCCCATCAGACAAACCTTTGTGAAAACTCTGGGAAGAAAACCCACTTCTACTGAGCCAAGGTTTAATGCTCTGAACCACCCAGCTTCAATTTCTCCAAAATGTTCTGCTCATTAGAAATGAAAGCAAATCTCCTTCTCACACAAAGATCTGAAAAAATCCCAATTGCTCAAAGGCTTACACCTGATCAATTATTAATTCTCTGAGTCAGAATTGCTCTATACAAAAGGCAAGAACATTTGAAAGGCCAGATATTGTTCATGAATAATGTTGGTTTAGTTCTGAGATAACTAGATTATACAAAAGTTATGGCTCTTTTTGAAGAATGTACTACTTGCTGTAAGCATGACCAGGTGAATCTCAATTTAACACTTGGTAAGATACCATCAGACTTGTGAAGTAATTAGGATTTTTTTTTTTTTTTTTTACTTTCCACTTCTTTTGCTTTGTACATTTTCCAGGGGGAGGGATCTCTAAACTGCTCTGAATGCCTCTCTCTTCCTGACCAGTCCCACTTGCATCAATCCTTCTCAAAGACTTCTCTTCATCGCTGCTTCCTGTGGCTCCACAAGAACCTACAAAAAGCCTTAAACATTTACAGTTTCTTTTTCTACTTTCAGGTCCACGTTTGTCCTGCTTTGCTCTGTACAACAGAACTTCTATAGTAAATCACCCAGCACTATTGGTCCCATGTGGGTGCATACCTTTCATTTTTGTGAAATAAAATCCAACCATCTTATTGACTGCAGCTGCTCTTAAATACACTTTGGTGTCAGCAGTGATTTACTTTTTAATTGTATTATTTTATTTTAGATGAGTGGCCCTATTATTTTCTTGAAAGCTACTTTAAAGGCAGTGTTCAAATAAATGAAACATCAGCATCTGAGCAGGGAAAACAAGCTAATTCACAACTCCTTAACAAAAGAATTTCCTACAATAACATTCCTGATGAAAATATCACCACACTTCCCAAATGCTTTACATTTCAGTGTGATGATAAAGGGTGTCATTTCCTTGAAGTGTGTCCTAGTTGAGCATTCTTGAGAGATTCTTGCTAAAAGGACCAGCAGGGATGGCACAAAGTTAAGATTATTTCTGTCTCTTTTCCAAAAGCCTGAGAGACTGCTTTACTGGTATTCTATTTCAGCTGCAAAGACAGGTCCTGTATCAAATGCTCACCCAAATTAAAGACTAGGGATTGGATCTTAGGAGAAAGTCCTCTTTTGGCCTATGATATATGTATGCAATTTGTCTGGAGGAGCACATTTATGCTACAACTGGGGAAATATTGAGCATACAGGTAAGCTGTTATTTCTCCAGGGAGAGATTATAATTAGTAAAAACAAAAACATCACAATCCATTGCAAAAATGCACTCTAGGTAATGGAAGTGGGCAGCATTGGTGAATGTGGAAGGCACAGGTTTACCCATGTTCTGTTGAGTTGATTTTAGGAAATACTTAATGAGAAAATATCCTGGGAATGCACTGCATATTGTTTCTTTCACACATACATGAAGGATCAGATATTAAATATATTTATGTCACTCCATTAAACGTTTGATGCATTTTCATGACATGGAAACGTTATGGCCACAAAGGACAAAATTGTCCACCAGTTCCAGATCAGATAATTGCTTTCAGTTTCTATGATACTGGCCACTGTCAATCTGGCTGAACGGAGAACAAGGTATTTATTGTACATTTTTGTAACTTTTTCTTTTTTAACTGAGTATGCAGAATTGAAAATCAGCCAGATAAAATCTGTGGTCACTGTTTCTTCTGATTCTGTGTATCTGTAAAAAAAAAACCCCAGTGCAGTGCAAGGGTAATTTCATAGTGGGCTGTAATATTTTTTTCTACTTTTTCCCGCTCCTTTAGTCATTCTGAGTCTTTTCCCATTCCTCACAGCATTCATCTTCAAAAGAACGGAGGGGAGGGGACAAAGGAAAGGGGCAGAAGTTTGAGGCCAATGAGAAAACAAAAAAATAGTTGCCTTGAGGGTCTTGACATGACATTGAATCTGAGCCTTGTTTATTCAGCACTAGAAATGGGTTTGGTTGCTGAAAAATGTGTTAGGATCAGTCAAAACCGTTTTCCAAGGAGCAATTTCCAGCCTTTGTCCTCCTACACTGGTGGGCTCTGAAGGAAAGGCCGGGAAGAACCCAAAGTGGTGACCCCTGAGAGGCCACCCAAGAAAACTTTATGCACCAGAGTCTCCATTTACCTGTCAGGCAGGCATGGCTGCTGCAGCTGAAGCTGAGCTGTGGCATCTCCTCACTCCTGTGGAGATGCCCAGGCTGCAGCTGCCCTGCAGCTCCTCCCAGCCACTTTCAGAACAGCAGGGATCAGAGTTTCCTGACCATTTCCAAAGGGCACCCTTCCAGTCCTCAGCCATGGACTGACAGGGAGAAACAAACCTCAGGGAAATGTTAACCATGTACTCGCCCTCTGGTTTGGGTCAAACCCTTCCTTTCAGATATAAATATTTATCTGCATTTCTGAGGGCAGAATCTGACTTTTGTTATTAAAGACAGAAGGTCGAGCATTAGTTCCTGCCATGATCCCTTGCTAGTATTGAGCAGGGAGTTCTTACAGAATTCATTCTGACAGAATTCATTCCTACAGAATTCAAACTCTGCATGCTTTGGGTTTGCATCTGTTTGCTTACCTAGGCAAACAAGGGGAGAGGTATTTAGGAGCTCCATCACTCTGCAGCCCACAGAAGGCTTCATGAATGCACAGTGCCAGCATTTCAGAACCCACACAACCTACATTCCACTTAATTCCATTATCTTAACAACAACATTAGCTCTGATGCATCATGGGAACCTCTGGGGCCTAGAAATGACTTATGAAGTAATTATCTGAATCATAATCATTAAAAAAATAAATTCCAGCATCATGATTTCTCATTTTATTTCATTAACATGCTGGGGGAAAAAAAAAAAGGACATTCAGCAAGTTTTCATGGCCATGTTCACAGATTTTTATGCAGGAACAACACATTGAAGGTGAAAAAAGGGCTTTGTGTGTATTGCAGTGAAGAGAGAATTTCAGCCACATGGATTTATGATGAACACCATAAGACAGGGTTGTATTGAGTGAGACAAACACATCAACAAAATGCCACAGAAGTTTTTTGTTAGTAATGACACAGAGTCAAAGACAGGATGCATCTCTATGCTTGGAAAGATCCTGGAGCACTTTGGGCTCCAAGCCTAACAACATAAAATGGGTGTGTTAAGCAGCTCACGAGTGTTTGCAGCTTTTGTGCTTTTAGACAGTCAGGTTCCTCACCATGGTCACCCATGGTATTCCAAGATCAAAGAACCATCTAGGTAGATGTATGAAATGGAAATTGATTTGTAACCAGCAAGGGTAAAAGAACTTTGGCAGATTCTTGAAGGTCACACATCCTTTTCTTCCTTTTATTAGGCCACGTCTGGATGTCTGAACAGCTTCAAAAATGATTTTACCTTGATTCATTTAGAGAGGAAAAGAAGAAAAAAGGAAAGATTCAGAGAAGTATTGAGGTTACTGCTGACATCTGTCTCAGAAAATTTAAAAAGGGAGAGAAACAGTGGATCCATTCAGTTCAAAGTGATACCTAGGGAATATATATTACTATGGATGTCTGTGAGTCAAAAAGGACCATTCAAGAAAGAGATTGGGGAAAAGGCACAATAGCCTTCAGCCTCTCAGCTGGGGAGCCTGTTGCAGTGTTGCCATCCATTAGTCTAACTTCCAGATCTCACAGAAGACAAATAAAGTCTCAGAAGACACATCTCACAGGCATCGCTGTTATATTCTCTTAGAAACTTACTTTTGCTTGTGTTTTAGCATAAAGCACCTGCATGCTTTGCTCTCTTGAGAAGCAGGAGGCCCATCTTGTTTGTAGAAGCTCCAGTATTTATTGTGTTTTTCCAAAAGACTCAGGCTTCTATTCCAGGCTGTGAAGCTGAAATGCCTTACAAGGAATCCGGTCTGGGAAAACCCAGTTCTTAGAATCATCACAAGCTGCTGCTGCTATTATTAAGGTGTGATTGAAGGAAGTCCAAGATCCTTATTAGCTTGTGATGCTGGGAGATGGGCTTTTCCATTTTAGTGGGAGATAGCTGTTCTTAAAATAACTCCAGTGAAAATATTCAATTGCTTATTCATCTTTGGAGCACAGTTTCTTCTGGAATACATTATAACTTCAGGTGTCACTGTTAAACAAAATGCATGAAATCCTGTTGAATCCATCCCACTGATTTCCACCTAGCTTAGCAGGCAGCTGGTGGCTGGGGGGTCTTTAGGACCAGCCCTTCTCAGCAATGGCAACAAATCCATTAGCATGGAACTGGTCAACACCTTCTGCAGGCTTATCTTCTCATCCACACACTGCTTCTGCAGCACCTGACTCAGGGGCGAGCTGTGTTGTAGCTCGTGGAGGTAAAGGACTTGTTCTCATCAGTGTGTGCAGGGCTCCAGAGAACTAAAATTCAGTAAGAGCTTATTTATCTAAGTGTTTGATATCTCTTGGCTGTTTTGTAAGTGAGGGCCCAAGCACAATAAAGAATATAATATTGTTATCTGGTAAGAACTTGTCATTTCTTCATTATACTCACATATCTGTGAGGCAAAGTTCTTGTCATAAAGTTCTTACTGTCTAGGGAATGGAGAAATGACTCTTGAATTACAGCTGCTCTTCTGCAGAGTACTGTGAAGCATGGTACTTCTAACACATTGCCTTAAAAAGAAAATAACCATCCTAACAGCTTGAGAGATTATTTAGAGGAAGCAGATCTCTGTTTAATGAAATAACAGAGCACTAGCCATTAATAGTATTTAAAAGTTAGTACTACTGTTATAATGCAGCTATTTTATACTTAAAACATAAAATAAACTTTTCAATAACACATTTTAACCTGCAGTTAAAGTGCTGTAATTTCCAACATGCATTCAGCCAATCCACTGTGTAGCATAAACACATAATTTCATCAGGAATTATAGCATATGCGAGTGCTTTCATTGAATTGTTTGTATAAACAGGGCTCTGTTTACACACACTTGATGGTATTTCAAACAATAATGAATAGAAAATGATTGGCTTCCTTTCTACTGTACTTCACATAAACACTGCATAAATGCCTTCATTCAAGTATTTGCCTTTATTTACAGCAAGTTATTTTGCAAGCTGAACTTTTATAAGAAATTCCTTCTTTTCTATGGGAGCATGGAAAACAACATGCACAAAAACAGGAAGATGAGTCTTTGTATGAAGAGAGACACAAGAAGGGGTAAGCATGATTTTTAAAGAAATAAAAATAAGGTATTTATTCCATGAACACACCAAATCAGGGAACATGGAGATTTTCTACTCTGAAATATGAAGATGTAGCTTGTGTATACACACTTCAGATCTGCAGGCCCTGATCCTAGTTTCTGCATATCCTAAATCCACAGATAATCTCTGCATGAAATAGAGGTGCAGAGATATATTCACACTAGGCACAGGACTGATAACTGAGGCTTAGAAATGGGCTTTTATCACTCCTGGTAGCACTTTTCTGGGATGTCACTCCAGGACAGGAGGATGCCACCACTGATCCAACTCACTGGTTGCCTTGACCCCCCTGTGGCTGTGCTGTCATGGAGCT
The DNA here is from genome assembly GCA_013401135.1 of Cettia cetti. NCBI lineage: Eukaryota > Metazoa > Chordata > Aves > Passeriformes > Sylviidae > Cettia > Cettia cetti. Next base: position 67,180 of record VZUI01023943.1, on the reverse strand, counting down.
CAGGCTCAGACACCCCCAGGGCTCCCAAGTGCCTGAGCTGTGGCAACACTGCAGGAAAAAGGAAGATAAAGAAGAAATATCCATCTGCAATTACACTAATAGAATACACGAGATCCAAAAGTTAAAATCAGTATGCCAGTGCTCTAAGAACAGAAGTTTAAAGGGTGCAGATCTCTCTCTGGTGCTGAGCAAAGACAACTGGAACAGGGACTTCCAGGAGGAGTGGATCTGACCTGGGAGGCTTGTACAGACATGCCACATGTAGTGGTTATCAAAACACTGTTGTTGGCTGGAATTAACCCCAATAAATTCCACTGCCTTCATCTGTGGAGCCTCATTCCAAGCAGCCCTATTGGCAGTCCTTTCAGTTTTGGGTATGTGCTGCAGTGCAGAGTAAAATGTGACTTCCTCCTTCTTGTTTTAGATATTTCCAATAGCATTCCCTGCTGTTTGGCCTGAGCTAATTAATATCCCAAAACATGATGAGAACACACCAGCCTGGATACATTAACAAGATGGTATTTGGTGGGTCTACAACGACCTGCTGTACACCTGATGCAAGAAGAGAACCCTTTGTTAAAAAAATATTCACATCCTAAGCACTAAAATCACTGCTTTGTCCCATAATGCTGCAGTGATCAACATTAATTAATTTTCACACGTGGTATGAGAGAAACAACGACTTCACCTTCCTGCTCACTTCATCTTTCAGTCCCCTCTTCTCCCCATATATTTTTAACACCCTGTTGCTCTTTGGCTTGATAGCTGCCCAGGGCATGGATTACCTCTGTCTTGCATGCCTATAAAACTATAACACATCCACACTTGGAGGCCCTGGTCAGGTCTTTAAGGCACTGCAGCCACAGCAGAAATCAATAATGCTTGGTATAGCAGAAATGAAAGAAGGTTTCTACATGTGAAACCATTTAGGAATTAATGGCTTTGTAGGTATGGCAGCAGAGTTCCTTCCTAATTCCCTTGCTTTGTCCCTGTTGGTTGTCCAAGGGGATTTAAGCTGAGGGACAGGTGATTTCTTTCTGCAGGATAAATCAGTTTGTGCACAGGTAACCAAGTTTAAAGCCAGCTTGGGGATTCGTGCACCAGGCTGCCACCACCACAGAGCAGGAGAGACACACACAGGTTTCACTTCACAGAACCTGGCTTTGGGGCATCCCCAGCCCCTGACTAAGTCCCTGGTTAAACTGCTGTGGGTTTGGAGTCATCTCAGGCCATTGCAAGCAGCCCAGGGTGTGCCCAAACCACTGCTCTAGCAGAGGAAGCATCTCCACATTCCCCAGTCACTGCTCAGCAGCTCCCTGTGTGGACAGAGGGATTTTCAGCCAGCCCAGCCCATCAAAGCACACCTTGTGCTGCTCAGTACCAGAAACTGGCGCTGGCACAGAGGCTGAGGCACTTGCACAATGAACACAAGGTTCTGCCACACCACTCAAAGCCACAAGCACACCCTGCTGTCAGGACTGACAAGTTCCTGTCCCAGAGCCATGGACACTGAGGGAGACAGGAGCAGAGAGAGAGGAGGGAGAGGAGGAGTGCATTTCGATTAAGGCAGCATGTTAAAGCCACATCAAAGCAATAGGTCAAGTATTGTCCTTCCATAGTGCAACCTGTTTTGCCTTGTTAAGTGGTGTTCATAGAGCAGAACAGGAAATTTGGAAAACTGTCCAAGGCACTGGGTAAATCGAGGGTTAATATCATTACAGCTGGATGACAGTTTTAACAATGCTAATTTGCTGAGGTCAACAGAGATTGCAGAAAAACAGATTTGTTTTGATGAATTCCTTCCAAACTTGGGCAGCTTTCTGCTGGAAATACACTGGGTGCCCCATCTAGCAAGCTGCTGGGGAGCTTGGGATCTCACTTCATTTGCTCCCAGCCGCTGCCCAAAGGCCTGACAAACCCAGGAGCACACTGCAGATGCCCCCAGCGGGGACTCAGCTCCTCACCCAAGGCATGACTTTTAGGATTGCTTGCCTGTCTGCCATGGAGTGGAAATGAGGTTGATTCTCTGGCTCTCCAAGCTGCCTGCTGGCTGTGGCAGCTGCCCAGAATCGTGGGCTTCTTGCAGCACTGGGAGCCTTGCCTGAATCTGAGGCTCTTCCATTTCCCTGGCCAATTTTCTGGGAGTTGGAGACAGCCATTACTGTCTCACTTTTTGTAAAACAAACACGCAAACAAAAAAAGCCCCAACACAAAACAGCCCCACAGAAGGGGCATGAATATTCCAGCTCACTGGAAATGCAAACCTTGTGCTGCTGAACACTGATGTGGCTGCCTGCTTATTTTAGACCACTCTGAGTTCAGTCTCTATTTCAATGGCCCATGAATGTCACAGTATTTTTTTGACTGGGTGAGCTAAAATGCTTGAGGTGCTGGAGAAGCACCTTAAAATGCTTCACACACTTTAGAAAATTGTGTACGAGTACTTAGGAATGCCCCCTCTCAAAAAGCACTACCCTGCCTCTATATATCCATAGCCTATTACTGTTGATGAGAACATTAAAATGCAAAAAGAGCTCTTATTAAACAGAAAATGCACTTTGGCTCCAGCCTTAAGCAAATTAGCACCCAAAACAGGATTTCTAAGTGCATTTTAAAGAGAAACAGCTGTTATTAAGCCACTAGATATTTTGGCTTAAAATTGCCTAAAAAGTAGGCAATAGTCTCATTTAAATAGCATGCAGAAGAGATGTGGGAGGCTGGATGATTATCTATATTATGCATGACTGAAGAGCAAGCTCCATTCCTGTCTCTTTGTGCATCTAAACAGTGTGGAGACACACCACTAGAGTGATGCACAAGAAGAAGGTGTGGGAGTGGCCTGGCTTTGGGAGCTCTGTGGGGTTTTGGGAAGCATGTGGCTCTGCCTTACATGGAGAGTGAACTCTGCCAGCCAAGCCCCCAGCCAAATTTCATATGTCCATATCCAAGTGATGCCAAGCACATTTCTGACTGGAGTTTTTGAATAACCTCTACTTGTTAAAAAAAAAAAAAAAAAAAATTGCTGTTGCCTTCTGCTGATGAAATATAATACTTTCAGTACTTAACCCCACAGAGTCAATTTCCTTGATATGTTTGCAGTAATAGGGAGTTAATATACATCTAATAATGTTTTTTGTAGGGTCAGGTTATATGTGCACGTATGGAAGTCTACCTGAAAATCTGTCCCTTAGAGAATGAACTAGTTAAATAAAAAAGCTGTGTGAACTCTGCAGTTGGGAACACAGATTTCTTAAGAGTAAAAATCTCACCAAAACCAGTATTTCACAATTTTCATATTGCAAAATTTCTTGCTGCATCCCTCTGCCATGAACAAATAAAACTGTTTCACCCTGTCAGCCCAGACATCACGATTTATCACATTTAAATGCAAAATTGCCTCAAAAGAAAAAAATCAGGTTGAATGTCGAATAGGAAGGAAATGAGTTACATTCATAGATCCTAACAAATGTGTTCACACTTAACGATGTGTTTTGTTGACAGTTTTTAAATATTCAATTCCCTCATTTGACTCAAAATCATTCTTCTCTCTGAAGAAAGGGAAAAAGCTTTCAACTCTTTTAGTCTGAGAAAAAAAATAGCTGAACTCTTCAACTTGATACTTCTTTATTCTGACCTTTTTAAAATCCACTGAAAATTCTTTTTTTTTTTTCACAGCTGGTCATTCCCTGAGTAGCACAACACAACCTCCTCTTTGTTCTGTGACTGATTAGGTTGTACCTTGCTCATGAAAATGAACATTGATTATTGCTGTGCACTCTGCTTATGAACACACTTGCCCTGCTCAGCCCACTGCAGCCATCATCCATGTGTGTCCCAATTTGTAACGCTGCAAATGGATTCAGTGGAGACCTGAGGATAAATGGCAGTGCTGTTCATACTGGAGAGATCCACAAATGAGGTGTGTGTGCTTGAACTGCCTTGTCAATTAAAACATCTTGGATGCTTCCCCCTTGGCAAAGAGCTGTGCTTCAGTAACATGTTTATAAACAGATTTACAGAGCTTTTCATATTCTATTTTTCCCAGATGATGCAGTAAAGATTAAAATGCATTAGTGATAAGCCATACATATAAACGAAATAAACCTCCCAATTTAAAAAAAAAAAAAAAGTAGAACAAACAAGCATAATAAAAAACCCAAAGGAGTGGAAAAAAAAAATCATCAGCCATATGCTGAATTAGAAAATATCTGACTTGTTGGCAGCTCCTGTGACTTTGCACAATCCCTCTGACCACAACACAGCTCAGGGACATTGAGCCCTGGTAGGTCAAAGACTGAAAAAGACTGCAAACACCCCCCAAAGTCCTTTTCACCACATTTATTCTTCTCTCTGTGTGCAAGGTTCTTTGCCTGCACACTCAAAACTGTAACCAAACACTGAGAGAGTAGGAAGGTTTTGAGGTAGATTTGAATTGTGTTCAACCCAAGTTAGGTTTTATAGGGATTTTGTAAGGCTATTTTCAGACATTGCTTCAATTAAGGGCATTTTTCTCCAGAGTTGCCAGTGACCCCAGATTTCAGTTATTGCTGGGTTTAAGTGCAGCAGCCACTTAGCCGTGATGCTGATTTTTATAGTGTTTATTACGTTGTTACATTATATTAGACTGCTCCATTACAATCCCTTATTGTTTGCTACAGCATTCCAGGAACACCCCAAAGAGCCAAGGCTGCTTTCCAACCATGAAAAAACCCGAAGGAAGATGCTGTGCATCCACATGGACTGAGACACCACTTACAGACAGCACTCTGAGAAATATTTATAAATCAAAGCAATGACAAAAAATTTTCCATCTGTTGCAGAGAAGCTGACTGGTGTGAGAGGTTTTCCCTCGATTCTGCAGGTGGAATGATGTTATTTGCTTAAATCTGGGGATTGCTCCAGTCTCCTAAGCCTCCTACAAGGTTCTTTCCACTCTGAGGATGCCAGAGCTCCTTTAGCAAGCTGGGGAAGTGACCGGGTTTGACAGTTTGTGCCTGGAGTTATTGCTCATTTCTCAGCTCTTTGTCAGTAACAGCTTCCATTAGCTCACCTCAGAGGCACTGGAGAGGTGGGGTAATTGGGCCTTGGGGATTTTGATGGGCTTTTTTTTTTTTCCAGTTTTACTGATCAATTGTGTATATTCCAGCTGCAGGGAGCAGAAGGGTCGAGGATCATTTTTTTTGCCTGACATAATGACACACCAGGAGAGCACGAAGCTTCCATGTGCTTCACCACGCAACACAGGTGAAAAACCTTTAATGGACATGTCTTCAAATCAGCCACTGTGATGCACATCCGAAAAACCCTGAAGCTATCTTCTCCACAGCATTACTTCTGAAAGTGCCCTCCCTGGTTTCTTGTACCAGAGGAGGACACAAGTATTTTTGAAATAGTTCTCTCATAAATGTAAACTGTTCTCACATGTGAACAGCCCCTCTCTTCCTGGGAACTGAAGATGACCCTTATAAACTGTAGCCATGTTTGTTTTAAATGTCTTTGTGGAATGAGCAATAAAACAGAATAACCTCTTTCTGATGCTCTGGAGGGTGTGAGATGAAAGTGGAACAATTAAAAAGCATAATTAAAAAAAAATCTTCAACAAAGAAATCAAAGTCTTCCACCGGCTGCATTTTCAGACTGATTTTTTATGGAAATAAACATATCTTTAACAGCTTTTGGGTTTTGAGGTACAAACAGCCAAAGACATTATGAAAAATAAGGCAGCCAAGACCAAAACAATGACATTTTAGTGAAGGAAGACGTAGCTGACAGCTAATTCTGAAACTGAGCTATAGAGCTCACATCAGGACATCACCTTGTCCTGCTGCAGACTATTCCTAAAGGCATTTAGATGCTTTTGTCCCATCACAGCCAGCTTCTCAAAGGTAAGCATAGTACTTTTCCACCCTTTAAAAATCTTTTGTGCTCAAAGAATATGACATGCTTGGGAAAAGAGTATTCTTGCTTGGAAAATAAAATCCTGAGAGGCAGAGGAGTGGCTGACAGCAGGTGGGTGGGAAGCACAGGCTGGAGAAATGGGCTTTGTGAAGTGCAGAAAACAGAAATACAAAGTCCTGTACCCTGGGAGACACCAGCCCGTGCAGCAGGGCAGAGTGTGTGGGCTGCCTGCCTGGAGAGAACTTTTGCAGCCAAGATCCCAGGGGTCCTGGGGGACACCAAGTTCACCAGGAACCTCGGGACACAGGAAGAAATCATGGAAAGCATTGCTCAGAACTGCAGCAAGCCTCATCCAGCTGTATGCCACAGCAGAATATAAACTAGTGCTGCTGAAAAACAAAGGACACTCAACTGCTTTAAATTCACACTTCAGCAACACAATTAATTTTCTTGTCAAAGACAGAAAAAGCGATATCAACCCAGCTGCAAAAAGGTTACAGACATAGCTGTTGTCTTATGCTCATAATTAAATATTTCATTTACCGTTATTATCAAATGTTAACTAGAATATGTTTCTGTCAGCCTCCTCTAGGATTTGCATTTAGCATGCAAAACATTTCCACCAAAAAATCTCTTTCCATTCTATTGAAGACAACATTTTGCCTTGTCTGTGACTGAAAGTAATTCTAATGCTTCTGAATGCCTTATTACCACACCACATGGATGGGCAGGATGGACACTAAGCACAAGTAGCCTCATCATCATCATCACCATTATTATTATTATTATTATTATTATTGTTAATGCAGTTACACCAAGGTAACTTTGTTCTTCTCTGCCACTACAAAGAGATCTTAATTTGATCTCAGGAGCAATGGGTGGAGGAACCTTCACCAACAATCTGGTTTAATTTGGTGTGCAATTTGAGAATATTTTCAATATATTGAAGAGCTGTGAATGAGCTTTGTTCCTCTGGTCCTCAGACTACCCAAATATAAAAACCAGCTGGAACAATCAATTAAGTGTAACTCTTTCTTTAATTATCTTTAATCAGAATTAACTGTTGCTCCAGCTACAGGCAGAGGTCTGCACAGAAATATTTATGGGTTGTTTTTTTTTTAACAGCTTCAAACCTGCAATGGTTCTTACTGGAATGAGTTCCAGAAGATCCATGAATGACCAGTGTCAGCTGGCTTTAATCTGAATTTATTTATACAGAAAAAAACCCTGAAAGATCAACTATTTCTAGCAAACTAAATTAAATCATATAGAAATCTGTCATTTTGAGAATAAGACATAAATTGTAGGTACCCCAGGACAGCTGTTTCTGCTCACAGAAATTTAACAACAAAAGATACAGGCTTTGTTTTTTAATCAGAGGCTTTGAGCTGACATTTTAGTGCAGTTAATTATGAATTTTTAGGTCTATTTCATATATATTTGGTCTCACAAAAAAATGGTAAGTAGAAGAGTATTAATCACACCTAACAAATTACAGCTCCAATGGGCCAGAAAACTCATTGAAATGAATCTGGAATTGAATTTTCCAGAGCTCAGGTCAATAAAATATTTGGAATTCTTCATTCTACTTCAATATAATTTCTGTTATTTCTCCCCATAAAACCCTGCTTGAACTTTAATGTGAACGAGTATCTAATATTTATTGCTCTGAAAAGCCTTAGATTCCAAAATCAAAGAGCTGTAAAGCATGATTCTGTACTGATCCAGAGTAACATGACAAAGTGCTTCCAAACTGGAGCACAGCTGCAACTCTAGAGGAAAAAAAAAGTGTATAAATGTGTGAAATTCATATTCAGTTTTCACCTGTTTGAAGGCCAGACTGTCCTGCAGATTTAAATAAACAAAGTGGAGATTATCAAGTCAACATATGATTAAAGACTGACTTAGATTGCAAATCTCCACGTAATGGAATGTTATTTGGATCTCTCTTGGATCTCTCTTACAAATATCCTCTTAAAACTCCTCTTAGTTTGTTTTCATGTCCCTTTATCACTGCTACTAGAAAGCATATAATTTAAAAAAACTATGGCAAATGGGAAGCCACATCCAGCCATTTCAGCAGGGTGATGCTAATAAATTCCCTCACCATGAAGGTTTGTATCCATTAATTTCTGTGCCAGAGCTTTTGGGCTACTGCACAACACAATGACTATGGAGTACCAATAGTTCAGACAAGTTTTCACTCCAAAACTGTTGTTTTTTTTCCCCCAATAAGCAGCCAGCACCTCTACAAGCTCCACAATGTTTCCTGGAGTGTTCTTTCATTCTTTCATTCCAGAAGAGCTGAGAAGGTATTTGGTTGTCAAAGGGAAATGAGATTTAGCAACTGACCACTCCTGCTGGGACCAACTGTGGTGGGTTCTGCTCTCACTTCATAATCTTCCTCTAGAAAATATCCGTGTTAAGAACTATGCCTCTGACACAGGATCATTCTGTTGATTTAAAAGAAACCATGAAAGCTCAGAAATTAGTGCAACCTGTGGGGAGGGGGAGATTATGTTGGTTCCTTTGGTATTTTTCCTCCTATCCTATCTTAAGTCTTTAGCTTCTCCTTAATAATGAAGTACTGATGTATGTGGACAAAAATAAAAACAAACCCAAAAAAACAACCAAACAACAAAAGACTACATGCAGGAAAAAAACCCAAACCTACAAAAACCACCAAAAAAAAACCAAACCCCAAATAGCCCTGAGCTATCAATTTACCTTGAGAAATAATACTTCTATATTTCTCACAAATGTTCTGCCAGTGGGTGGCTATAAGACAACAATAAAGAGATTAAAAAAGCCATCAACAAGCTGGAGAACATGAAAAGGTGGCATCATTTCTACAACACCCAGTACATCACCAGCCCAGACCTAGCAGCACCATTCAGAGCAAAGAAATAACTCAATCCCCAGTGCCAGGAGAGCCTTTGTAGTCCCAGGAAGCAGAAGAGATCAGATAATGAGATTTGCATTGTGCACACTCGACTATTTAAAAATGAGTTGACATCAGCAGCTCATTTCAGCCCAGCTTGTCAAGAGCTGCAGCTCCTGAGAGGTGCCCATCTGAGCTGGGACCCCGGAGCTCAAGGGCTCTGGCCAGCTCCAGTGACCTTATTTCTTCCCAGTAACAACTAGAAATATTTATGGACACTCGTAGGCCTAAGATCGAAAAGGAGACATGAATTAGTGAGAACTTCAGCCTTTCCCTTTCTTTTCTTGAGAAAATGTGGTTTTCCTCAACAGATAGGTTCCGAGAGCTTTGCCTGTTTTATACCCACACCATGCCTGGAATCAGCAAAAGGATAAATCTCTGCTGCTCCTTTCTGGGAGTACATATGTCATCCAAACAGGCTGGGGGAACACAGAAACACCACATTCATGGCACAAGAGAGGGGGCAGGTCAGGGGGCAGGCTGCTATGGACAGGTTAGCTTCACTATTAACATCTAGAACTACCAAACAATTGCATGTAAGGCTCAAGTCAGACATTTCTAATAAAGAAATCACGGAGACAAAAGATCATTTAATGTTGTAATTATGTCCCTCTCTCCTGTTTTCTCAGAATATCTCTTAATGACTTAACTGAAGGGACAGCACAGGGGGCCACAGGTTTTGGGGAAGGGGTGACTATGGCCACTACCCCGGAGAAATCAGAGTTGTGAGAGAAAGAGGAAAAAAAAGGAGGGGAAAAAAACCCCCAAAACAACAAACAGAGGGAGAATCTGGAAAGCCAGTGGGGCAAAGGGGATACAAAGCCTGTTTCTAACCGAACTGGCAGAGAGTCAAGGCCTGTCAGAGCCAAAAGTGCAGCACAACTGAAACTGTCAGGCACTGTTGGTCACTGTGTTCATGTGCTGGTGCTACTGCAAGCATTTAAAAGAGGTGCCAACCACTGCTATTTAAAAACACAGCCCCTATCCACCCGCCCCAGCCCGGTGCAACCACGGCAGGAGCGAGGGAAAGCCTCCAGTCTTCTGCACCCCCGTGTCCTGTGGCTCTGCAGCACCTGGGCAAGGAGACTGCATGGTTCTGGGCTTTGGAACATGCAGAACGATGCTCCCCTGGCACAGCTGGGGGTGGGATACTGAAGACAAGCGTTTTTTAAGGGCTACAAAGAGATAGAAGCACTGTTTTGCATGTGAATATCTAATTTGTTTTTAGATCATTCTTATTTCTAGTCTTCCTGATGCTGGAGGATTTATTTCTGAGGTGTATTACTCTGCCTAAACAATCAGTGACCTCACTGATGAGGACTTCTGGAATGTGTGTATGGACAAATAAAAAGGTTTTGAGATGCCACCCATGCCTGGAGCTGCCACTTATTGAGGATCCTACAATCTCTACTCCAGTGGCAGTGCAAAACATGCACTGTGTTACTGAAATATTCATCTAGGTAATAAAGCAGGGGTGATGGCATTTCCCATGCTATCAAGAGAATATGGAAATTCATTAAGAGTTGGTACAGGAGACACTTGCACTTTAGAAGATTATAAATAATACATGGTGCTTCTGATCACACTATTATTAAAATTAATACATAAAAATTTTGCCTTCTCAAACTCAGTGCTAGGGGAGATTATGAGTTGCTCGCACAGATAACATGCTCTGATCTGCAGAGGCCCTCCTATCCCAGTTCCCTAAGAATGAGGACTTCAGCACACAGATGTGTGTAACCATGGAGGCAATTTGGGAGAAAAATATATGGAAATCTTGATAAAAAAATTTCATGTGATGCCAAACATGGCAGCATGCTGCAGAAAGTCAAGAAGAGATCAGCTGTACTGTAAGGATCATTTGTTTAGTTTGGTTCATTCACTGCAGAGCTTTATAAATTAAACTGAAATATAATACCTGGATTTTAGGAACAAAGCATGTAGAATATACCCTCCAAAGAATATGAGCACAGAAAAATAATTCTGGAAATGGCTTAGGAAACTGCAACTTATTAACTAAGATAATCCATGATTACTACTAATTCAGACTTTTATGCATTATCTGGTAAATAGCAAGAAGGAAAAAGGAAATTACAGTATATGTCACCTCATTATATGGATAAATACTAGTACTGGCTTCCACATGAAAAAAAAATCCACTAAAGTGAAAAAAGGTGTGAGGGAGAAATTTTTTTTAAAAACGCAAAAATATCCAGGTAAGGTAAAAAGACCCTCTAAAGGAAAGATTTAGATTTATCAAATTTCTTTGCAGAAATGTTATGGAATTAATTGGTCCCTGTTTTTTACAGCCTAGTAGCAGCTAGTTCTCAAATCTGGTATGTAAAAAACCCCACAAAAACCAACAAGATCCCAATGGATCAAGTAAGAAAAGCCTAATTATTAAACTTGCCACTCTGAAACAACCTCTCCATCTCTAAATAAATGAAAAATGTAACGTTCCCACTTGCAGGTCTTTCGATTAGCAGTAGGCTTATGAATCAACCAAGGAGCTTCTCTAGTTAAGTAATGACAAAAGTAAGAGGGTATTTCAGGGACTGGCAGAAACACTGATGAATTTAAGTCATCAGTTTTTTAATTAGGCACTGAGACATGATGGTGCATGAATGATTATGATATCTATATCACTTGGAACTCGCTAGCTACAAACAAAAGGGCAGGACAAGGTTTCCTGATAATGATAAACTATCAAAAATAAACATTAGCACACAATTTGCTTACAGGATGGTGTCTGAAACAGCTGCAAAGAGTGAGACTGCCTCTGCTGGGGACCATTCAGCAGGGTAAATAAAAATAAAACATCTGTGAGGAAAGGCAGGAGAGAGGTTATGTGAGTGATTTAGAGTGTGTAGTTGAGAGCTCCTTTAGGACAGCAACTTTCCCAAGGACAGGGCTACCAAAGCAGGGAAAGACAGAAGAAATAGTCTTAAAGCTTTACAGGGATCTGTAGGAAGCTGCTCATGTCTGACTGGGCAGCTGCAGGTTCCTGGCCTGACCTTTTGGCCTGTCAAGCCAATAAGCCATTTGGGTGGATGCATCTCTTCCCTCCCCAAAGTGACCAGATGTCCTTGGAAGCCAGAGATGCCCATATCCTTTTCACAGCACCACTTTTCAGAGTTCAGTGACAGCTGTTAATTTAAGTACTTTAGGCATTTGGGTGTGCTGCTTTTCCCACTTTTTCTTTTTTTTTGCATCCCATTTGATGCAAAAATCTCTCACCTACTACTACTACTGCTTGCCTAATGAGTAAATCTTACTACACAGAACTCTTAGGAGCTGATCTGTCGTGATTTTTTAGCAGAGGAAAAGGAACTAATACTATCTTTAAAGATAAACAAATGAGAACCCCCACTCCAAACCACCCTCCTGCAAGGCTTGTGGCACACACGGACAGCTTCAGCCACTGGATGGGAATCAGCTTTCCTAGGAATTGCAGGACACAAAGCTCATGGTGCTCAGGCTCAAAACTGACAGAAAGACCAGGTATGACCCCTGAATTACTTTAAATATGTGGTCACTGTCACAGGACTCCACAGGACACATGAAATCATTCAGAGTGAGATAGGCCAAGTCTATAGAAAAGGATTTAATGCATAGTTTGGGAAGTCAATGTGCTTTTTTTTTTGTTTGTTTTGGTTAAATTATCTGCTCAGTGCCCAACATTCTCACACAATATGTTATCCATTCATGTCACAATGTTGCAATAAGGGACGTGAAAAAAAACCCAAAAAACATTTGGAATTGAAAAGCAAAGGAATAACTGCAATTGTTGTTGATGGATGGAACACACCTTACCTAAGATCTCCTTTTTAAAGGAAAAACATCTAATTCCTCTGCTGTCCCCCCAATGTTTTATCATGGGTAAAATGCAAAAACTGCCCTCTCCAATAAAACAGATACATTCTCTGAATCTTTTTAAGAAACAATACCTATTTGAAAAATCATTTAACCAAGAAGAATCTAGTGAAATTAAAGCATCTCTCTATACTGCAACACTATTTTTTTTCTTGGACAGACATTAACTAAATTAATTACCTCACTGCTGAGTTAATTAGGCAATATTAGTACATAAATACCCCAACTAATTATTCTAAGCTAATAAAAAGCCAAGTGCTGTCAAACATGTCTGATGCAACCATATACGTTGAATGTAAATTTTCCCATTTGCTTCCCAATCCAAATTTAATTAAAACATTATAAATACCAGTCACTGTCATAAATGAGTTTTATAGCACCAAAAGCTAATCATTCCAGAGAAATGGATGGAAAGACAATAATCCCTTGCATAATTAAACTGCCAGTTAGAAAGAATGAGTTTAATAAATAGCTCGTCAAGTTCAGAATTTTAACACGGAATGTTCACCAGCCAAATAAGTGGATCTGCAGCCTAATGGCCTGAAAATGAGCCCATAAAGATATGAAGGAAACAAACTATTTTATTGGCCTCCTAATTGCTCATTTGGGCTACTGCTTTCCTGTTTTCCGAGGAACCATTTTTATAGCATTAGTTATTAATGCAGATAGATGTTATTAATGAAGAAACATCTTGACTGCTGTCAGCTTTTGGCCCTCAATACTGTCAAGTAATTTTTTTTTTTTTTACTGTTTTAAGCGTGAAGACTCAGTTTTATTAGCTTTTGTTATTTAATGGCAGTGTGATTTTCAAGAGGAAATTCAAAGGTTTAGGCCAACACCAGTCATAATTCAGACCTAAAGGTACCACCTGAAAGCTTACAAGAGCTGATAAAAAAAGCTTGATATAAGCTTTTTAATGGTGGAGGGGTTATGCTTTGCCTTTTTCCAATGCATTTGAAGAGAAAAAGACATTTCTCGCAGTTGGGAGTTCATACATAGCCAAGAGTATCAAAAACTCTTCTTTCTTTCAGGAGGATATCGTGAAAATTTGCAAAAAGAACAAGACTTTTTTTATTTTATTAAGATCCCATGTGGTGGGGTACTGTAGTTTTTCCAGCGTATCTCTGCACCCTCCATTTAAAGAATTACACAAAAAGGGGGGGGGGGGGGGGAAGGAAGACTTAACAATAAAATATTACTTGAACACATATCAAAAACACATTTAAAGAAACATTCAGAAATTCTTGTCATTTCTGCTAGGAAAATGTTAAACATGTTCAGCAAACGCATTCAAGATTTTCATCTGGAGTTTTAATTTCATTATCTAAGTGAACAAACTATTGTTTGCATCTTTTAGTAAATTAAAACAATCAAATTACTTCATTTTGAAAGAATAAAGTGCAATCCTTCTTGACCTTATCTTCTTTTTTTCTGTCCCTGTCTCATCAAATGCTGTTTCTGTGATTCAAAAAGCTTAAATCTATTTAAGAGGCCAAACACACTCTCTGATTGTCACAGACATAAACAAAAATGGGATTTTTTTTTTTTTTGCCAGCACTGCTGAACTTTTCAACCTGTGACCTAGTCCTGAAAGTTTTATTCAGTTTTTAGAGAGTGTGGCCCTGTGAGCAGGTTGCAATACATCCCTTCTCCTCAGAGCCCAAATTCTTTGTTTGAAATTTATCACAAACCCATCCTTACGTGTACTTTAAGCAACTATATTATTTAAGCAAGAATATTATTTGCTCTTTAAGAATGGGAGGATCAGGGGATCAAGCAGAATATTGGTGGTGGCAGTATCAAGGCAGGAAGATGGAACTGTAAAACGTGGTGCCCACACAACAGCAGTAAGCAAGGGGAGTTACCCATGTCAGGGTTTGAGTCATGACTATTTATTGTCCTGTGGAGTTATGGTGGTTAACCACTCACCTCTTACTAATCAAAGCATGCCAGCTCTTAAGCCAAAAATATCCCAGATTTTATTTAGATGTTGTAAAGAGCTGGCATTTGATCCAAATTTATTTGAAACATGTTCAAAGAATTAATCTTCTCCAGAAGTAAGGCTGTTTACTACCTTAATTAATTTGCTTTAAGGCAACCTCTAGGCAAGTATCTTTTTGAAAGTAACTTGGAAGCAACAAAGAGATGACAATCAGACCAAAATTCACATGTCCTGGTCTGCAGAGCCCACCTTTCCAATCCCCAACGTATTCTCTGACACAAAGACCTGTGCTAGAAGTTTGGAGAGATGCCCTGACAGTGACATGGCAAAGTTTTGCAGCAGGAGTTGGGTTTTTTCCCTCCAGTTACTCAAGGACTAAGAAAGATTTGCTTGCTTCAATTTTTTCTGTTTTATCACCCCAAGTATTTTAAACTCTCCAAAGGGGCTTTTACTTCTCCCATCTTTTCAAAAGAGAGAGAGGAAAGAAAGAAAAAAAAAAAGAAAAAAAAAAGAAAAAAAAGAGGTAAATGGAAGGAATGGAAGGATAGGAGGAATAAAAAGCTGACTTGCAGCAAGAGCATGTCAAAGAGGTCTTCGTCTTCTGGAGGTGTCCAGAAAAGAGAAAAAAAAAATAAGATTCATACTCAGAGGAGTCCTATTTTTTCTGCATTCACTTTTGTATAAGTTTATGGCAACCTTTTTAGACACAGAATATATAAAGCTGGACATAGGAGTGCCCTGAATCCTGAACCTCCTAGCAGGGGTGGGGGAAGTAGAGGGACTAAAAAGGACATGTTTATTTATCAGTACTTTAACACAACCAGACAGGCTGCATCACATCATTATTCTGACAGCAGGATCTGCCAGGGACCACTGCCATATTTCCTTACTGAGCGCCAGAGCAGCTGAGAAAGACAGACTATTTCCAAACTGCTGCAGACAGTGCACTCCTGATTTTATTCTGAGCTTATAGAGTTAAAAAAACCTAGCAGGAGACAAAGATCCCCAGAGTGTGGCAGCACCAGACTTAATGGCATTTCACTAGCTCAGTTCTGACAGGATATATTGCCCCTTTTTACCAGGCAGAAAAAGTTCACTGGGTGAACTTCCATCACTTCTTGCTGATGAAATTGAATCAGTAAGGACTAGAAAGTTTGCTCTTTGTCCTAATGCTTGGTTTTGTACAACTAAAATATTAGTCAGACTTCTATACTACATCTGCTCAGTAGTAACAAGTAACAAAACACTGTTTTCCCATTAGCATTATTCTTTCTAAATGCATGAGGATTACAGGGATTGACACTGACATTTTCCTTTGAGGAAGAGAACTTCCCTTGGAAAACTCATTTCTTTCTCAAACTACCATCTTCTTAAATTGATAATACTGCACATACTGGTTGGATTGTCCTAATCCTCCAAGAAATTCAGATCAAATACAAGTGTGCTGAGTAGCATTGACCAGAAAATTAAAGGAGAAGGAGGAGGAGCTCCTCTGGGCTGTTTCCAGCTATCAGTTGTCCAAAATGTCCATGGCCAGCTGCAGTCCCAGCAACATCCTGGCTCCTTCTTGGAGCATCTCAGCTGAGATCCAGCAGCAGTAGCACAGACCTGCTTTCCTCTCTGGCAGGGCTTTGTGCCAAGCCCTGAACGAGTCTCTGTCGAGCAGAAACAGACTCACCCACCTGCCTGCCCCTGGCCTGGACAGCCCTGGCCCCACAGAGACTCTGCTCCCTCTGTGACCAGCAAGACCACAAAAAATTAGACCTGAGGAGACAGTGGAAACTTCAAGTCCTTATCACCAGCAGAGACAGGATGGCAGCAGCCCTCTTCCTCATGCAAGGAGTGTGTTTGGGCACACCTGGGGCCGTGCCAGGACACAAACCCCTGGAAATCTTCCTGGCAGAGCTGATCGTGTCTCTGTGACAGCACTGGCACGTCCGTCCTCAGCAGGTGCCCCAGGACAAAGCCTCTGGAGGCACCCTCAGGCTCCCACACGATTCCATGGGAGGAGCAGCTTGGCAGCAGGAGACTGGTGGAAATCTCCTCCAGTGCTTTGGACAGCAGTTCCCCTGGAGCCGGGAGCAGCTGGTTTAGCTCTTCTGCATGGTGCAGAGAGTGGGTTTCTGGACAAGAAAGTCCAAAAACATGACTCATCCAATCTGGGCAAAAAAAACCAAAACACTCTAATGAAAGCTGCTCAGGGAGAAATTCAGCTCTGAATTAAGGATCAAATTTCTAAAAGGAAGGCTATTAAATATGAGAATATCTCTGATGGGGCAGTTTTACTTAGGGTATGATTACTTTTATTCAAAATTGAGGGGTTGGAAGATTCTATGGGCTGTGAAAACAGATATTAAAGACGAAAACAGCTTTGCTACTTTCAGGTCACAGCCTCTATAAGGATATCAAATGTCAAGTTATTTGTTATGGTAGGAACTGTGCAGTGAAGGGATTCTTCAGGTGAGATGAGAACAGATATGGAATTAGGGCCTCCTACTTCACTGTTAGATTGCTTCAGTTGTATTTATTCCATGTATTTAAAACTCCCCTGCATCAAACCTTCTGTTGCCATCTGTGTGCCAAAACCCTCTAAGCCTTGTGCTCTACTGAGCTTTGGAAAAAACAGAGACAGAATTCTGACTCCAGAAACTTTTCGCTCCACAGATCCAAGTTACTGACATTTCTAGACCTAAATATAAAATGCATTCAGCAGCTCTTACATCATATTATATTACATTATAATGTCATTATAGATTATATAATATCATCTTGCATTATAATTGATTATAACTTTTTTTGCATGTGAAAGATGGGACCTGCCAGTCCTAAAGTTTGATTCTCACTTCCTCTGCCACTAACACCATTCCCAGAGGATGGCCAGCTGAGCTGGGGATTTTGCCTTTTCCTTATGCAACTCAGTTTTTCCATCTTAACTTCTCAGAAGCAGGATGACTTTTATGAGGCAGAGAATAGTGTACCACCAGAATTTTTAAACATTGGCATCTCCTCCGAAAGGCTGCCCCGGGCATTATTTGTAAAGCTGTGGAGATGAGTTAGGAATTTGAGGATGCAAAACCCATTTCTCAAACAGCCATCACCTCCCAGCTGATGATGCACCACTTCCCAGCACTGCTGTCTAGGCTGAATTCCAGCTGGATCTAGGCCTATCAGTGGCATTTGCTGCTTTATTTCAGCTTCCTCAGATATCCCTCGCCCTAATAACAGAGCTGTCATTTCATTACGAGTCACATGTTGCAGCATTTTGTGTCACTTCTCTGTGCTTTGCACACAACATTATACTTCCTATATGGAAATTAAATTTTATGGCAAGCCAGATCATTATGAGAATTTAATACAGAAAAATCTAAAAAAAAATTATAGAAAGTGTATCTCCCTTGCAAATATTTGCATTGCCATCTCACCCCAAACAGGCAGCAAATAATCAGCACACAGGCAGCAAATATCTGCCTCATTTCCATTCCCATGCATTATTCTGCAGTGGCAATGGTGTTTCTCTGCCTTGCAAATAAGAACACAAACGTGGAACATCTGGATGTTTAACGGGACGAAAGAGACAGTGGTTCCAAATTGTTCACTAAGTGAATGTTATTCCATATGCCAAAAATACTTTGACAGATCCCCTTGAAACATAATTTCAATTAGATATGCCTCTGCTCTCAAAAGCTGAGCTGCAAACATCTGACAGCTTCACTCAGTGACTCTGCTTCCCTGGGGAGCTCAGAGTCCAATCTTCTGATTGAAGAATTAAGAATGCATTTTGCTCATCACTTCTCTTATCTTAGCTAAAGATCTGAGCAAACTTCTGCCTGCTTCTCATTAAGGGAAACATCCACAAATTTCTTATTAGATGTCAACTTAGCCAAATTCACAAGGACTATAGCTCAGTGAAATCAGAGCCATAATCTAGGAAAAAAAAAAATCAGATTGCTCAGTGTCAAGGATAGTTTTATTTAGTGCAGGGGAATACAGATATTAAAGATGTGACCCTGCATGCAGATTGCAGGGAAGCAAATGGAAAGGCCTTTTCTCTACAGTTAACACATTAACACAGAAATCAATAATTGAGAACGAGTCCAGAACTCCACCCATATTTT
Organism: Cettia cetti; assembly: GCA_013401135.1. Classification (NCBI taxonomy): domain Eukaryota; kingdom Metazoa; phylum Chordata; class Aves; order Passeriformes; family Sylviidae; genus Cettia; species Cettia cetti. The sequence continues at coordinate 48,411 of VZUI01023943.1, read as the reverse complement.
GGAATGCAATTTAATTTGCAAAGAATTTTTTATGCAAACTTGTACAGTGGATGAATGACAAAGTCAGAAGCCTGAAAACTACAAATATATCTGTGAAAACTGTTATAACAACATATTGTGTGAACTATGAATCTCTGATGCTTCACTATAAATTAACTCTCTTTTAAGATGAGTTTTCTCACCTAGACCTTCCCTGCTCACGGCTGTCATAGAAGCTCTGGGTCCTGCGAATGGCAGGACAGTTTTAAACTCTCTTTCCTTACACTTCAGTTTTTTCTGAAATCCATTGAAAATTCCCACTGAAATCCATTGAAATTTTCTCCTAACACTCACTACAAATGAAGGACATAGAGCTCTGCAGAGTCTGCTTTCAGAGTGCATGCAGGACAAATCCACTACCAAAAAAAGATGATTAAGACTTACACAAGGAATCTCCAGCAGTGACATTTCTCCAAAAGCTGAAACAGTTTTTTTTTTTAAGGAATGGGCAAGCACAAACCCTCTTCACGTGAGGAACTACACTGGCCAGGTATACTGAAAATATTAATTGTAACCCAACTGAAGAAAAAAATAAATATAAATAATACTAGATGCAATCCTTCCCTGAGGCAGTTTAGGCTGTGCACTGAGGTTGGCCCAGCATTAGGTCATTCACATGACAGAGTTTAGGACCCAGAACTCAGGGAGCAGAAAAGAGTTAAGCCTGCTCAGCAGATATTTCTTCCTAATCAATAGGTTTTGTTTCTGTCTTGAAGAAGAGGTCACCTGAGTGCCAGGCTGTTTACCCAGCCCTGAGGCAGGTGGCTTAGTGGTGCTTACTACAAAATGCAATCCAATTCTGTACTTTTCTGGAAGCGGGAATCACACTTCCTCCTCAGTCCACCCAGAGCTACACTGTAAAGGTGTAATAAATCAAAGACTGCTGTTGGGTGTAGGCAGCAAACAGAAAATGCTCCCAGCTCAGTGGCCCAAACAGAACTGGATGAGTCTTGAAAGGTGGCTCCCAGAAGTGCCTGAGAGGCTTGGGCTGCACTGGGGGCACATTAAATATCAAAACTCAACTCCATTACAGGCTGTGAAGCTACAAGCTTAAAGAACAACTTTGGACATCTTCACTCGGTTTTTACAATCACTCATCCAGCAGATCTTTTAGAAATTCGTTTAATTAGGGTAGAACTGGTGAGGCAACAGAGGCAGCAAGAGCCCTAAGTAAATGACTTCCCCCTAACTAAATAAGAAGTCCCAGACCAATAAGCCACAAATATGATTATGGAAAGTTTAGTCAGTGAAATATTTGCAAACAGTCAATTTTGCAAATTAGTAATGGGACCAGAATGCAGCCTTCGACTCAAGGATACTCTGTGGATGTGTGTTTATCTTGTTACCTTTGCATATTTGACCAAGGAGCAAACACAGGAATTTTAGTGTGTTATCTCCTGCCTTCCCTCCCTGTGATCACTGTGTTGTTCATGGACTGTCTTGGCATCTTACAGAAAATAAAAACAATCTGGAAAAACCCCCAAGAACCCAAATTTTTACACTAGCTACTTTTGAGGACTGCCTAAAATTACACCCACACGAATTTTTCCATGTAAACAATACAATAGCAGCTAAAAGAAGCTGTGGAATCATTAATACAGGGGGAAAATGACATGCGGGCTCAGAGACAAGTAAAAAGGGGATTAGAAACTCAGGCAGGAGGACAGAAACAAGTCATGAATAGCCTTTTCTGTGGTCTACCCCTCCCCTTGAAATGAGATCCATGAAATGGATAAGATTGCCTATGGATCGGCTGCTAATGAATTGCCACAAATGAAGAGAAATTAATAAGGAAAACCTTCCCGTGTAAAGTGAAGAACATATATCTAGACCAACAATTTGGGTGAGATATTTACCAGTGTAATTTTGTTAATTGGGACCAATGTGCTATAATTTATTTTTCATTTTTTAGAGCACTGCCATAAAAACCAAAATGTTATTTTTACTTGCAGAGAATCTGTCAAGTGTTCTCTTTGTACCTGATGGAAGACTATACAACCAGTTTACTGAAAATCACTTGGAGGAATTTAAAGGAGGAATAATAACAGAACTGCTAGAGGGAAGAACAGGAGAAAGTCTGCTGTAAACATGAGAATATAATGGAAAGAGAGTATAAAAAAATCATGTAAGACTACTGTCACCTGGCTCTTGGAAAATCGAGCATGGCATAAAAATAGTCATGATAGTTTCAGGAACAATAAAATGACATCTTTGTTCATTAATGTTAAGAGAAAAAAAAAAAAAAAGATTTGTTCCTCCTGCTATGACAGAATATTTATCTATGCAGAGCATTATGCAAAGCACCATTTCAGATTGCTGTTCCACAGCAAGCAAACACAATCTGTCCCCAAGGTCATTTTGCTGCCCTCATGTCCCACTGTAGGAATGCTCTTGGGGCTGCAACTCAGATTTAGTCTGTTTTAAACAACAGCTTGAGTGAAACAAGAAAATTAGATATTTGGGAGTCACAGGACGTTTTTTGAGAAATTCATTGGAAATGCCAAGGTAAATATTGCTTGATAGTGACTGCACACCAATAGCTGGAAGTTACACAGCCAGACTGGTGAGTGCACTTACTCCCCTTGGAAACCCCAAGGGAAATGCCCAGAACTGACACTTTTCCTGCCACGTGTTTTTGTGTTTGTGGGAGGGAAAGGCTGAAGGACTTTGACAGGCTTGGTTACGGTTCTTTCTTTCTGCTGCTCTTGGAAGGAAAATTCACTTTCATTCCCTGCCCCTTTTCCAGACACCACTTCCTCCTCCCAGAAGGAAAACTGTCAGCCAGGTACCTGCTGGGGGCTCAAATGCAGCTGTGCCTGAGGTCTGGCTCCCCAGACTCTGCGAAATTACTGGGAACAAACAGCAACGTGGACAACTAGGGAGATTTCAGGGAATTGCACCGAACCCTACAATTTCCATGACATGTTTGAAATCTCTGTCTAAATTTTAGTGGCAATTTGGCTGCTGTCTTTTGTCTAATTAGAAGTGAATGTAGGCTGTACTTTAACTCCATTAATTCTCTTATTGTCATTATCTCAGTTGTGCAGATGTGCTCAGTAGCATCTACACTGGTGCCCCTAGTTCATTGCTTTTCTGAGTAATAATGCAGGCTGAGGTGTCAAGGGGTGATTTAGTCAGAGCTAAATAAGAATAACTTAAATTAAAAGAAGAGGCTTCTTAATTTGTGCTGCAACTTTTTCCCCTTGTATTATCACTGCTTTTCTATCTCTCCTTTAATAAGATGTCTCTCCCTCCTGGTCTACTTTCCAGGACCTTTGCATCTATCTTTTTCTTGTCCTTCTATTTTTAGTGCACATCTGTTCCTGTTTTTACCTCAATCCTCTTTCATCTGGGGCTTAATTTTTTTCTGAGTCTTCCTACTTCCAGCTCTTCTCACAGCTGTCAGATCCCTTTTTTCTTGCAGTTCCATAATGTTTCTGCTGGTGGTAAAGGTAAAGGCCTGTTACACCTTCAGTTTTAGCTTTAATATTTTTCAGATTCTGTGCTGCCTAGGTGTGCAGTTCTGAGCCTCATATTAAGTGTTAGTCAGCTCTCCTGTTTTGTGTAGGGACACAAAACAAATCCTTTTCCTGCTGGAGACCAAGGACAATTGCTACAACTTTCAGCCCAAAAGCACAAACAACAGTAGGCTGAAGAGAGAAAACAAGAAGGATGGGACCTCACAACCTGGAGCTGTAATTGGACAATTAAACCCCAAGATGCAAATGGAGCAAAACCTATAAAAGTGTGAGACCTCGAGCAAAACTTATAAAAGTGTGAGACCTCGTGACTGTTTGTCCATTTTGTGTCCATTTTGGGCCCACCTTGGGTGTAGCCCTGGCCAGGCTCTTGTCCTGCCCAAGGTGTGCCCTTAAAGGCCTTTTAATGAGTATCTACTTTATTCTCTGGGTCTGTCCAGTCTCTGTTCCAGCTCAGCCTTCCCCAGGCATCACCTGGACTCTCTCTTTGAGTGTGGAAGTGTCTGGCAGCTCTGCAGGGAGCCTCAGCTCAGCTGAGCCACTTCCTCCACCCAGCTCCCAACACTGCCAGTGTGGGCAGGTTCCAAAGGTCCCACTTTGCTCTTTCTTTCCCCCCTGCACTTCTTTTGTGCTTTCCTGGTACCTCAGTGTGTTAGCAACCCCTGCCAACCGAGCTTGATGGCACACATGACAGTAAATACCATTTCTGTTCCTTTCCTAGGCTGTATTTCACTTTTCTTTGGATCAGTAATGAGGAAATTTGTTTTGTTCTACCTCATTTCTCCTCCTGGCAGCAGAACTGGGAGCATGAGCAGGAAGATGCAGGAAGGTCTTCACTCTCTGGCTTTCCTCTCGTTTGCAGAGGGAAGGGTTTGTCCCCTTCCAATCTGCTGACGCACGCAGGGCTGCTCCAAGCCCCATCCCAGTGCACTTTGGGGGAGCCTCCTGGCACTCAGCCCTGCCCTCACGCCCCAGTGCCTGTGAGAAAGGCAGACAAAGCCCTCTGCCTCCCCTAATCACCCTTCCTGAGACCACTGCTGCTGTTGTTGCCCCATTTGTATAAACTGATTTGGAAGAAAGTGTCGTGGTTGTGCAAACAAGGATCAGCCAACATAAATATTTTCCCCTGTTTAGGTGATGTGTTCAGTGCTTTTGTCTCAGTCAAGTTCCCATGCAGTTTCAGTGTTATAAAACAGTGCTGTAGCTCCCAGATACATTAACATTTAAATAAGGTAGTCAGGCTAATTTTTTTTTTTAAATTTAGTTTAAAAAACTACTCTGTACTCAATGCATGTTATTCAAAAGCCACGTACACGTTTAGCAAATTCAGATAGCATAGTGAACATGTCAATTCTAGAAATTTCTACCTCTAATTCCATGTAATATTGTAGGAAAGAGGAATGTGCTCTGCAAACAGTGCTCAACTGAAATATTAAAAACTATCCCTTCTGCCTTTCCTCCCTCTCAGCGCACAAAGAGAATCTAATTAGCATGCTCAGTGTCCCTCCAGAATTCAATTCAAGCTCCAAGTGTGCTATCAAGGGCTTGAACACCAGACAGAAATGATTTGGGATGACTGAGCTATCTCTAGAAATATATTAATTTTAGTCTAGTGGGTCCCCATGAAAAATGATACCAAAAGCAGTTAAAAGTTATCTGCTTTTGAGGGAGAATCATAAAGTTACCAGGAATTTTCTGTAAGCTTAAGGCTGTCTTGCAATTGTAGAGCATGCTCGTGTACCTTGGCAAATGCAGCAAGTCAGAGCAACTCCAGAGCAGTCCTGTGTGTGACATTTTCCTTTTCAGCTGATCTTTTCTTACTGAAGAAAGCTTCCTCTCCATCTTGTAAGAGGATCTGCAATTTTTTAGGTTCTCTCCAATTTCACCCAGGAGAGCCATTTGCCTTCCCTTTCCCTTTTTCTGAAAAAAGAAAATTCTACATATTGGATTTCAAGCCACCCTGATAGCACTTCCCAGCCAAGTAATTCCTTTATGCAGCATCCTGCACCTCTACCTTGCAGATGGTAAACCAGGCTTTAGCATTGTTTATCACGTGCTCAAGGCTGGCGTGCCACTCCAGTAAATGCAGGATGCTAATCAGCTAAATTATAAAGAAGAAGAAAAGAAACATAAAGCGGGTTCTTTCAAAATCCCCTTCTGGACTGCACTAAAGCAGACCCAGCCACATTCAGCACAATAAAGGAGCAGCTCACTGTCACCCATCAATTTCCTGGTTTATGCAGGCATCTTATCCTGAGCACATTAAAGCAATGTTGATAAGAGCAAAATGGTTTATTTTTTTTTCAGTCTAGATTTCAAAGAAATGTTCTTAAGAAGGAAGGTATGCCTATGAAGCAGTGCCCTACCACAGCACTCTTATTAGCATTTCTTCAAAGATGCCTTCAACTTGGTCTTGGCTACAAAGACAAAATCTGCATTTGAATACGGATATTCAAAGTGAAGTTGGAAATTGTCGGAGTCTTAGGGAAAAGATGGACATAAGCCATAAAGCTGGAATGTAGCAGGAGAAAAAAAGACAGCAAGTGTGCACAGATAAGCAGCTCTGGTGGGTTAGATATGGCTTCAGAAAAAAAAGGAGAACCGCTCATGTTCCAGCAGCTTCCTGCTGATTCCCAAAAAGCAGGGAAATTTTAATCATTTGACTTGTCACCCATCACCACCAGAGCCAATGGGAAGGAGGCCTTGCAGTGTCTCTGAATAATTCCTGTCAGGATCACTGAAAGAGACGCTCCCATATATCCAGACCTGTGTGGTGAGAGCCTGGTCCCTCACAAGAACACAGAACAAACCCAGGGAGGATAATTATGCAGCCTCCATGACACAATTTTTCTTCCTAAGCCCACACAATTAGGGTTCAAACCTCAGTAAGCCTCTTTTATGCTATACTGTTTAGTTGGGCCAAATGTGTACATAAAAATCAACATTCAGCACAGGTTTTCAAGTAATTTTTTAGACCTGGACTTAGAAGGTGTCAGGGCAATGAATTCCACATTTCCACCACAGAGATGCAATGTTTGCCAGACCTTATTTCCAGCATTGCTTGTGGGCTTTCCTAGGTATGCTGTATTAACTGATTAATTTCTCAAACTAATAAATAAACAAAGTCTTACACTATGTATAAATCTGACCCTTTCAGTGTTTTTCTTCCAGAAAGATGACTGACATTGACACCTCACACCTATTTTTTTAGCATCCTTGTGACTCCATTCATAACCTTTTTCAGTTATAATTCATAACTATAATTATTGAAATTTAGACATATCAATCAGTCTTATCTCCAGGACATAATGCTTAATATAATAAAGTTTCACACAAAATGTTTGCCAAGAATACATTGTCTTGATCCTGCCTGTGGTGAAAACCAATGAAGGAACTTGGATCCCTTTCAGCTTAACTGTCTGGTAATATTTAACATTCAGAGGTCTCTCTTACAGAAACATGTATTTACCTTCTTTGTCCCCTGCGATTTACCTGTTTGTAAAATTCCTTATGAGTCCCTTTAGTGTGCTGTACATTTCATTTACCTCAGTTCATGCTTCCGTGGACAACCATTCTTTTTCCTTTCATTCAGATTTCATTTCGGTTCACTTGAACTCCCTGAGAACTGCATTTCATTGTTTATTCAAATGTGTCATCCTGGCTTTTCACTTCTATTCTGCCAGGTGTTTACTTAGTTCTTGTTGAAAGAAAAAGCATTAGAGCTCAAACATGCCTTTTCAAAATGATTTTGCAAGGAAAACCTTTCAGATGGAGCATGAAAAAATTCAGATGTTACAACCCAAGTTTTTCAAACTAAACCTGTTGAAACATCAGTGGGAATAAGTGGTGAGCTCTAAATAGCTTTAAATGAAATCTGACACTGTAAATCTGGCACTGACATTGACCTTGGTATTGAGCAGCTGCCCCAGAAGCCAGAGATTTCCTGAATGTTCCTATAAAAGATCCAAACTTGAAAGATACCTCCCTTGGAATAAGTCAATGGCCTTATAAAGAATGCTCTTTTTCTTTTTTTTTTTTTTTTTTTTTTTTTTTTTTTGTAAGGTAACACTGATTTAATGATTTAACAGGTGCTATTTGCTTATTACAAAAGTATCTGGTTAGCTTCTAATTACAATCTTGATGGAAATCTCGATTTAGAATAAAAAATTTTGACTGACAGAGTTTAATATTTTAGATTTTGAAAGGAACAACTGCAAGCAAGAACAAATAAAAATATCCCCACTGGAGCAACAGAGAGCAGGACATTTGAACAAATTTACACATAACAGGAATGAAACTTTGCTTAACTTTATTTGGGATCAGGCAGGTAAAGCAAGCATTGTTTATATCCTGATTTCCTAACTTAAGGTTTATGCCCACACTCACATATCATTACACACCACTCCATGTTTTTGTTTATATAAAAAAAAAAGTTAATTATAAAAGTCAGTCCAATATCCATGACAAATTCAGGCTTTAGTCTGCACCAGTTAAATGTGAATGGGTCAGATTTACTTGGAATAGCACAGAATAGCACACCAGGGCAAGACCAAACCAAAAATAATAACCTCATCTATCTGGAGACCAGAAATTCAATGACTGAGAAATGCTGCACTGTGACTCAGAACCACTTATAAAGATATATTGTTGTAATAGACAAGGCAGGAATTGTCTTTGTCCAATACCACCAGCGAACACTTTCTTCTTTTAAGCAGGTTGGACGTTTTTGGAGAGATCTTATTCCAAAATATGTAACTCTGAACATGCTCAGGAAGTAACAGACGGCACGGCAAACCAAGGGAACAAATGCAGTGAGGTTTTATCAGGGGGGAAGGCACACAGAGATTATATTCTTAGTTTGGAGAGGGAATCAGCATCACTAGCAAAATCCTCAGTCTCTGCATGGCCCTCCATGGGCTGAACCATTGGTCTGCCTATTGCAAACCATGAACATCATATTAATATTTGTATTGCTGCTTTTTATGAGCTGCAGGGACAAATGATAAAGCTGCACTAATACAAATATTTGTCCCAACAAGCTGTAGCCAACATCACCTCATCATCCTCGTATGCTGGGAGCTACTAACTCCACCAAACACGTTACAGTGCCTGCTCTACATGGTTACAGAAAAACAAGAATAAAGAACAAGGGGAAAAGCCACAATTTATCTCGTGAACTTTCCACTTGTGGCTTAGTACAACGGTTACCATGCTACCTTGTCAGGCTGGAGATAAATGGAGCAGTTGGAAGCTGAAGCCTAAAACAGTTTCAAGTCTGGCTGTGCTCACACATTAAGAAAAGACTGGAAGCAGCCTCAGCTCAAGGAGAACTGAGCACTCTGAGAAAAGACATAGTTCCAGAAAAACAATATCCTCTCCAGCCATTCTTTCTTTTATTGTCTTTTTTTTTTCCTCCTACTGTTGTTGAAATGTTAGCATCAGTTTGCACAATTTCTGCTCCCTGCCTGCCAACATTTCAGTAAAACACTGATCATTCTGATGAGAAAGATGAAAAAAACCTATCAGGTTGAAACAGAAAGCTGTATAAAGTTCATGCATGATTCAGTCTCCTGTAGGGCTTTTTAGTCTATAGCATAATTCTCTAGAGGTAAAATGTAATAAAGAGTGAAAATAGTGCAGGAAAATGTGTCCTAAAACTCTAAAGAACACATTTTACCCTTGTTATTCACACAGAGCATTACCTAATGCAGCATGGAAAAAACAAAACAAAACAAAAAAAAAAAAACAAACCCCAAAAAACAAAAAAAAACCCCAACAAACCCAGCTACTTTCAAAACAAGCAACAGGGAAAACTTGAGTATAGCACGAACTCAAGTTTTTTCAAAATGTATGATCCCTGGCAATGTTATTCCTTTGGCACCAAAGTTTTTAATTTCCTGTATGTTACAATCCTGAATGTAGGAGGCCTGGATACACTTGGGGTTGTAGAAGAATGGCCCCTCAGCACAGCAGGTGTCACCCAGCTCGACTCTCAAACTCCTAGTTTTTACTTCAGTGCTCCCTCCCCGCCCAGCCCATGCACCCAGCAGGATAAATCTGGGCAGTTCTGCAGGGGATCACAGAATCCTCCTCCTCCACAAAAGGCCAGGAAAGACCTCCTCATCTCAGTGCAGAAGCAGCTCCAACCTGTAGCACTTTCTCCCAAATTCAAAATCCCTACAGCTTCAATTTTCAAATGGGGAAAAAATTAAGCTCAAAATAATTTAGAAACAGGAGGCATCATAATCAGAAATTACATAAAGCTATCTGATTTGCAATGAGAATATTACTGAAATACTATCTCTATTCAGCAAGTACTTTACAGCTCTCACACTCAACATTTTATGTCTATAATGCAACATATTTACAGGTTTTAACAGTTTTTAATGATTTCCAAAAGAAATGGGCTGCAATATGTAAACACGGATCCAGAAGTTTAAATCATAAACAGAGGAAACACACTCTGAGGAAAGGAATGAAGAGAACTGATTTTCATTTGTGTGGAAACTAGCTCCTGGTAGCTAGCTTCGAGCTGGCTAGTTAGGTAATTTATTTTATTTAAAACCAAAATGTTTGCACAACAGTAGCAGATTCTAGATTTCTCTATTATTTTGGGGTGATAAAAGACTTTTCTATGCCATCTTTGTCTATTGGAAATTGCACAACTTTAACTTAGGAAAGCTGGTGAGCTTGTTTTGGCATCTGTCCTGTTAAGTAATAAAATTCATTCAAATTGCAGTGTTACATGTTTACATAGCTGTCTTTGAGGGTTTTGAGCTGCCATAAAGCTACACGAAGCAGAAAATTTAAGAAGAGGAAGATGAGAAGCTCAAAGAACCAAGTTACAATGTTTTTTTCCTCTCAGATGACACAAGATAATTTAAAACCTTAAGAGCTTTCCTCGCAGAAAAGTCATACCCCTCTATTTTCCATGATCTGTCTTGTACTTTCCTATAATGAGAGAAAAACATTCTAACTTTGTATTTCCTCAATCTGTCCTTGCCCCTTTCAAATCTGAATGAGTCCTGTGGAGGAGTCTGTTATGTAGTGGTCCCATACAGGCATTGGACACATCTTTCCAAAATTAGGAAAAAATTGTTTATCTTCTTCAATAATGCAAAAAAAACCCCCTACATTATCCAGCTTTAATTATCCAGGTTTAACTCTCCTTCTGAGAGCCTTCAATAAACCTGTCTCACCCATACCTTCACCTCTCTATAGGTTTGAATAAACACATTAAACAGACTCAAAACTACTTTTCTGAGTTGCACTAAGAGCATTTAAAGCTTATTTTTCAAGTTACACAAAATGTTTTTCATATCACAGCCTGCAATATCTTTTTCTTTTTTTTTTTTTTTCCAAACCACCTTAATACCAAAGGCTGATGCTAAGCCAGCTGCTCTTCAGGACATCCCCACACCACTGCTGTAGCTGTCTACAGCACCAGCCCTGCAGAAAAGATTTGGTGGTTTTTTTTTTTTTTTTTTCCAATTTGGTCAAAAGGCAGCTGTGTTGAAAACTCCTCAAGGATAAGATCCCTCCTAGTTTGACAGAGATTTGGGGCTTGTGGCTTTGAAGTGAAAAGTTCAGTGAAGTACTCCCCAAACAGCTACCACTCGGAGCTGTTCCCCAGCGTGGAGCTTTGCTCTCCAGTTTTGCCTGTGGTAAAGCAAAGCTTGTGTCCTCAGGCCTCCTTGGATATCCCCTCCCTTGGCAACACAAGCTGCTGTAAACTGTGATAATGTAAGTCAAATAATTAAAAAGCTTTTTAAAGAACTAATTTTAAATTATTCCCACATGGGTGTGCTTAGACCTGCTGCTTGCCTGTGTGTATGAAACTTCAGCAAAAGGAAAGATGCACAATGCTTCTTGCAATTATACAGGAAAGTCTATGGCTAGGTATGTAATTATATAAGAGAAAGGACTATTTTAAAGGCTCTGTGAATGACTGCCTCCACTGGGTAGGAGCTTGGCTGTGAGGGATTGCCTTGAGAGGCTGGTACCTGTTCAGAAGCTTATCTCCTTGGATCATGTATTCCAGTGAGCATCAAGGGCTGGGGCGTTGCTGGGGGTGCTCCCTCTGCTTTCAGCCCTGGGAGCTGACTTCCCCTCAGCTACCTGGGAAGAGCAGGCCCAGGGAGTGTGTGTGAAGTTCGTGTGAAGGCAGGGAGCTCCCACCCTGCAGAGCTGCTGGGCACTAGCCCCTGTGCACAAGCTCCTCAGTTCTGCAAAGGAGGGGCTTTGTAGCCCCTCCTGGCTGGCAGGTTCTCATGCAATCCACACAGCATTAATTAAAGCACTGCTGTCCCTGCTCCACCAACATCTCCCTCCCGTGCTGCTCAGCACCCCTGTGATTCGTCTGACTGATTTTAGGCACACAGGCAACTTTTCCTGTGATTAGGCAAGAAGCATATGGCTGTTGGACCCTACCCATCACCAGCTGCTGTGCTGAGCTGGAGGAGCTCTCAGCTGAATCCTGCAGGGAGCATTCCCTGGGTGTCCTGCTGATGCCTTCCGTTCTAGCTTCCATGTATTTCAGATTCTGTGCTGCCTAGGGGTGCTGTTCTGAGTCTCACATTATGTGTTAGTGACTTCCCTTCACAGAGTAGGGAAACAAAACAAATCCTTTTCTAGATAGAGACCAAGGACAATCGTTACAACTTTCAGCCCAAAAGCACAAACAACAATGGGCTGAAGAGAGAAAACAAGAAGGATGGGACCTCACAACCCACCATGCCCACCATGCTCCCCTTCCTTTTTTTCTCCCAATTCCTTGGTGCAAGCTGGAAAAGGATTGTGAATTCCAAACAACAAATCCACATGAAAGAATCTTGGGGATGACATTAGTGTTTCTGAGGATAATCTCAGAAAAATCACAGCCTCTGCTACTTAGCTGAGATTTGCTTGATAGATCTAAGAGGATGATTTTACTCCTAGTGCATATCTGCTCCTAGACAGGCAATGTGCTTACCCAGGGCTGGAATTCCACTGTGAAATTAAACTTTCTTTCCCATATGGCAGTAATTGCAGTACAGGATCTCAGTAGGTGTATAACACAGAGAGTACAAGGAAGATACAGAGCAGAGGCAGGCTCTGCCAGCTCTGGAGACGCTTCTATGCAAATTGAAAGCTAAAACCAGGGCTCTTAACTAAAGAACACAAGTGTATTCTCAGGTTTGGGAATCAAAATAAATGTGGGAATTTAGTTTAGGTCCATCTGTGTGTGGAGCAATCATCTCATTGCTTATTTTAAGAAAATTACGTGTAACACAGATTCTAAATGATGCAAGACTGTGCAAATCTTAATAAATGTTAAAGGAAACAACCCTGACTCTGTGAAGATATTGGCCATTCCAGCAGCTTTTCTCTTCATTCTTTAATTTGAATCATTGTCACTAACAGTGAATCAATAAGGCTCAAGGAATACTGGAAAAAATTAAGAAGGGGAAGAAAGGAGATTGGTGCAGTTGATTTTTCTGTTTTGAAGATTTTATGTCAAGAAACAAAAGAGCAGCTGAGAGAGAAGCTGTTGAGTCTAGAATGACCAGAAAGTTAAGGTTTTACTAGGAAACAGTAAGGGTCATGTGAGCCCTTACTTTTTTATGTGCAGTTATGATGTGAATTCTTTTACATATATAAAAACAAGGTCCATTTTTCATCTGAAGTTCTATGGGTGTGTTCAGAGTGGCATTTGTGCAATAAATTACTTTTTATTACTTCTCCTTGCTGTTAACACTGCAGTGCTACTTCAGAAAATGAGAAATATTTTACTTTAGCTCACATATTAACACAATTCTTAGTAAAGTCTATTACTGCTGTCGTTTTTGCACATGATGACATGAAGTGATGATACCAACAGCCCGAATAAACCTCAAGTGATATTTTGCTCTTGGTACAATTTTTATTTTTCAAAATTAGAAGCTTAGAACACCATGGAAGCCCATCCTTCTAGCTAGATCCACATTTATTTGCTAATAAAAGGCCTGTGCCTGCTATATGACCTACTCAGCTTTTCATCCAGTTTTTATTTAATTTTTCAAAGGTAAAGCCAACATTTTAAACTCCTATTTTAACAACATTTTATTATAATATCTCTATAGACTATGTTTCATAAATTGCTGGGAAAAAACCCCTCCAAAATGATAGTCATAATCATAAACCATTGGGGGGAAAAAAATTACTTTTTTTTCTTTAAATCTTGTTGTAAAGGATAGAAAGATTTAACTCAGTCTCCTGTCTAACACAGGTTCTTTTTAAATTTAAAAACCCTTTCAAAACCTTCCCAAATCACCATTAGTTTCCCCATTAGAGACAGATATTTCCTCCCTTAACTACAAATACTAAAATGAAGATGTGACTCAGCAAGTCTGCCAGACACACGAGATGCTGCTCAGACATGAGATCCTGATCCTTAAATATTGATCCACAAGTAGATCTTTTTCATCATGAACATAACTTCCAAAGAAATTTTTTATTATTTCCTTTAATATGGTAGGGACAGAAACTTATCACTGAGTAACATTAGTCAAGTGCAAAAAATGCTTCATTTTATAAGATCAAAGCCTTTTTTCTCTAATTCTAAAAATACAGACGTAGGAAATACCTGTTACAAAGGAGGATGCTTCTGAATTGAAAAGATGTAAAATATTATTACAAATCCTCTCCTGCTTCTTTAAATCTTTCCAACACTGGAAAAAAAAATGCTCAGTAAAGCGCCATGGTTTTGGTTCTTCACAGTATAGGTTAGTTCAGCTGTTCCACCACAATCCTTGCTAAGAGCTTGGAGCTGACCATCCAAACACTATATAAACACAAGTTAGTGTGCTATGAAGCAGTGAATCACTGTGTCCCCTCATCTGTAATTTGGAAGCCACAAATTCCAAGCAAACGAGAGGTTTTTCGCTCCTCATATGAGTGGTGTGTTCGTAGGGCCAGGGAAGTTTTTCCTGTGGAGTAAGAAAATCCTGCAGCAACTGCAGTCTGCCTCCATGGGGGAGCCACCATGGCCTGCTTGCTGGAACAGGCTTTGCTTGTTCAGAAACCACAGAAATTCATCCCTGCCTCTGAGAGCACTGCCTGCTTATAGCAAGTTCATTTTATATTGGCACTGTTAAATCCCTTTCTTGAGATAGCTCCAGGCTGTACAAGCAGAACCTCCCCGCCACCTCCCCACTGCAAAGTGAAAACAAAGACTAAATAACTGTGAGTGCACAACAAGAATGAGAACTACTTGAAAACAATAGCTGGTTAGGCGAGCAGCTATTTAAAATATTAGTAAATCAGCATGTGGCTCTGCAAAAGAAGACATTTAGAGCTTCTCCCATTCTCTTCCTCATTTCTCATTGTTCCTAAAGAGGTATGAAGCAGTCAAGAACAGCATTTGTTTAGCATTAGGAAAGAGCTCTGTTTAAATGAGAGCTCAGGGAAGCCTCAAGCCTAGGACAGATCATTTATGAGTTTGGTGGGACAAAAGAAAAAAACAACAAACTGTATTTATCAACATGGCATCTTCTGATGAAAACTTCTCTTTCTCTCTCTCTTTTTTTTTTTTTTTAATTTTTTTGCAATAGATATAAACAACTATTCAAAGTGAATTTTGAGATCTCCAGGAATTCCATTATGACTCGATATATTCCTATAAAGGATACTTTACTTCCATCTTCCTAACAGGTTTATGTGCCATACTTTAAGGGAGCACACACACAGGGAGCATAAATTCTCTATACTGCTCTGCAAATCACTGAAGGAATTATATTCAGTAAAGGAGTAATATACATCAAATTAGCTTGCAAAAGGCAAGGCAAATCTAAGATGAATGGAACAGCAATGCAGAAAAATAAGCCTGTTATTACTGAACTCAGTGGTAACATCCCATTTAGTACTTTAATTAATACCAGTCCTTGAATGCTTGTGGCAACTGGAGCAAACAAACAGATTATGATGAGGTGCCAGTGTTTCCCAGCCTAAGTAAATCCTCACATGATTATTTACCATGTTTTAATTGTCTGTGAGGAGAAATTGTTACTTTTGATTTTACTACATCCCCTTCATTTGTTCCTGACTTTCCAAATATTATTTCAAAAGCAATGCTTGTAGAGAAAAACATAACTTGAGAAAAACATAACTACTGAGGGCAGCTTACCAGAACTGTGCTGTAACCCCAGAGTAAGTGGTGAGCAGCAGTCAGATAAGAAACAGAGCCAGGCTGCACAAAACATCCCCAGGGCAAAAGATCAGACAGAAAAATTCTCCCAAGATTCTTCTTTCAAAAATAATGCATTTGTGGTGAAGGTAATTAAGAATTTTTTTACTGATAGCTTTTTCCATCTGAGACTGGTACTCTGCACAGTAGACTCCTTATGGCATAATTTCCCTCAACTCACTCATGATCTTATTTCCTAAGTGTGGCTATACAACAAACTTAGCAACAAGCACTCCTAGCAGTAGAGTAAAACAATCTATTTTTGTAAACTGACTCGGTTTAATTTTTACACTGCATGAGGAAATATTGATTTCCAACACGCCCTGCACTTTACATCATTCTTCCTCCATGGCAAGGTTTACATAAATGCTGCATATTTGCATCTTCCATGAGCCAAGCTCTAGCACTAAGTAGCAATTTAACCAGAGAATGCATAATTCAGCAGCTCCCCAAACCTCCTTGTTCACAGCCACATTGTATATGTTTCTGCTTCAACACCACGAGGATCTTTGATAGACAACCGTGTTACTCCTGCAAATTTCCACAACACACACATCCCTCTAACACATTTCCAGCACTCACTTCTCCTGGGATGTTTTTATTTGGGTGATCTGTTCCTACCACTTGCAGCTCTGAATTCCCAGCTACCCTGACGCCGAATCATTATTGAAACAATTTCCACAGTGAGCTGGTGGCTCCCCAGTAGGAGAAGCTGTGCTGTGTGAGATCTGCTGGAACAACCTGGTCCTCCCAAAAACGCATCCCCAGCTCTATCCCCCAGGGTGCAAGCTCAGAATTCCATCTGCCATTGCAGAAAGTGATAGGAAAGAGGCATGCAGCAGAGGCAGAAAGTTCCTTGGAGTCCATGGATGCTGGGAGCCTCTTTTCCAACTGTGCTGCTTCTCTGCGGGACTTCTGGGCAGCACCCCAGGAATTCAGTGGGCTGCACATATATTACACTTTGTCCTGTCAGCTGGAGGTTTTGAGCTGGTGAATGGAGCGAAAGAAGCAGCAAATAATTCACTTCAGTTGAAAAGAGAAAATAGGAAACAAGGGAAGCTGCCCTGAGTCTCAGTGAAAACCGAGAGGTGAGGGAAGTTATCTTGATTCTTTCAGATGCCCAGCTTATCAGCATGTCAGAGGCAGTGTGGTAATGAAACTCAAATTCCTGAAACAAGATCAGCAGCTGGAATGAAACCCAGCTCTAAGAAATGGGACCACTGCTCTGAAGATTTCCTTCATGTTTAACTCAGTGTTCACAACTACTCTTCTACATGGGGCACTGCTGCTTATGAAAATACCAAGTGGAGCAGTACTCAGTGCACCCAATTATGCCAAGCCACCCAGACAAAACTCAGACTATTTCTCAGAGATCACAGGTCAAGTCTATAAAGTTTTCCTTTTATTCTTTCCAGGAGCCAAAGATTATATAAGATCCATCTATTCTGTTGGCACTGTCAGACCTCTGCAATACACAGGTGCTTGATGTATGATTTTAGCTTTCCAGACGTTTTGATACCCTGTCATTCCAATAAGCTATTGAGATTGAAAAGTGAATTGAGAGGAGAGAAGGAAAATGCCTCGGCTCCTCTGACAGCCAAGAAGGATTTCACAATGCTCTATTCCCACCGAGGTATCCAGAGATAAGCACCAGCTCCATTCCCATTCAGCTGGCACCTGCCCTGTCACAGGAATGAAGATGCATTGTCTTCTTGGGAGCAGCATGAGAAAATGCGACAAAACATGAAGAGTCATCAAGAAAATCCACATTAACTCCTGTGACTGTAAAACACTGCTTCTGCAGCTCCAGCTAAACCCCACAGGGCAGTACAAACAAGGTGGGTTTGGACAGAGCTGCAGCAGCAGGCAGCCCTCTTGAAGCTTCAGATCTGGGTGTTTGTGCTGGCTAATTATGTCTGGTGGATTAGATGCCATCAGGAAACATTGTCTCTTCACAAAGCCACGCCGTTTGATTTTAATGCTTTGTGTGGTTTGCTCAGACACAGCTGTGCAGGGCTGCTCTCTGCAGATCGCCCTGCTTGAAAAGAATGAGGGAAGAGGTATTTTCAAAGCTCATTTCAAGGTGAAAGCATTATTTGGTTATCCCCAGCTGCAGCTGCTGAGCAAGGTCTCAGCTAGGCAGATCCACCCACAAACCACACTCAGAGTAAAGTCCAGTGAGCCCCTGTGAGGACTTTGCAGCCTGGCTCAATGAAACCCCTTAGTGGCATCCACAACCTGGCACAGGTTGTAGTCCTGTCTTCTGAAACAAGCAGACCTCAAAGAACCTGCCACACAGAAACATCAGGTTTTCATGCTTTATTGTGTTGCCTGTGAAACCTCAAGGTTTGGGCTTGAGCAGAAATTCATCATGAAGGAGTAAAACCACAAGATTTTTTTTTCCTCACATGAGGATAAAATAAGATTTTGCTTTATAGTTCTCTTATTTTGATGGAAGATGAGCAGCAGCAACACAGTCAGCAAGGCAATGTCCCCTATGGCCACTCCACACAGGATCTCAAGGTGGAACATTTTACTGTAAATGTTTTTTTAAACTCCTCTAGGTGCAGATGAAACCCCACCACATCATCCTCATCCCCCTCCATTCCTGATGAGAGCTGCTGCATGCCACATGCAGAGCTCTCCTAAAATATCCTCAAAAAAAATAAAGTCAGAAGTAATTTTTTTTTTTTTTTAATGTTGGGCAGGAAGAAGGAAATCTGGACAGCCCCTATCAGAGCTGGTTTTAGAGACCAATCACCAGGAAAAATTCCTTGTTGAAGAGATGTGGAGAGGGGACTGCAGCTGTAGACTGGGTGGTGCTGCAGGGCAGGAATGAGCCAGCACTCACACCTCTGCTCAGAGCCCCCATGAATCAGCCTTTTCTGCCTGAAAATGCTGAATTAGCTTTCCTAATTAACTCTGCTGAGCTTCCCCCAGCCTGGCAGGTGCACAGTGGGAGCAAGGAGGTTACATATACCCCTACAGTTGCTATTTTGTGCCATTGTGATCCCTCTTTCCTTTTGTTCCTTCTGAAGTAATCCTCTTTGGGATGATCACACTGGATCTGCTCCCCAGAGTGAGCCTTAGCAAAATATCCTGGCTGAGCTGCTGCAGGAAGAGAGCTGATGTGCTCAGGAGCAGATAGCAGGATTAAATGAATAAGGATTAAAATTAGTTGCTAAGGTTTTGGGAGGCAGAACTGACTGAGATCGGAATGGACTAAGAAAGAGGTATGGGAATCTCCCTGAATTTGCCATCAGGCTCTAGGCCCCCCAGATGCCATACAGGGGTGCCATATATTCATTATCATGCAGGATTTAATATTTCCTTGCTCTGTCAAGGTGCCTTAGGCACATCTGAGCTGCTTTAGGCCGCTGCTGCTGTTTTCCTCCACAGAAATTGGGAGAAGCTTCCTTGGTGCTTGTACAGGACAATGGGATGCAGAGAAAACCAGCTCAGATGGGACACCTCTGATGGGACAAAGCTCTCCAGCTAAGCTTCCTGCACTGGAGAAGGTGTGGGAGCTGAACAGAAATCTTCTTTACCTCAAGGATTAGGGCTGTCATTCACTGAAAGGGAGCTGCTGACAGTGCACAAAGCTCTCCTTGCTGTGATCTGAAAATGGACTTTTCACCCAGTTACCAACAGACCCTTTGGTCACTGGGCTGGTTTTTAATTTTCAAACCAGGAAACCGTTCCTTTATTGCAATTAAAAGATTCTCCTAGTAATTATTTCAATAAAACCATACCAATAAAAGTTTTGTCCTGAGAAGCATTGTCTCAGATGCATTATAGGAAATGTGTAAATTTGTTTTGATGTGCTTTTATTAACTTAAACCTTGTAATTGCGTGACAAGGCAAAACTGTCTAAAGTAGTCAGATCTACTCCTATCAGATTTTTCCTCTCATTTTCAACAGATTTTCCATTTCCCTTTTCCTCATGGTATGTAAAAATAATGCATACAATTTGGAGAATAATGAGAATGTGTTCCTTTTACTTTTGCTTCAGCACTAAAATAAAGCATCCCTAGGACTAAAATAATAAACCATCATCTTCACAGCATATTTAGCCTACAGAACTAAGCAGCTTTGCTATTAGAAATTCAATTGTTCACTAGATTAGATACAGGGCTTGTCTTATGCTTGTAAAATTTGATCGGAATGTCCTTCCTTTTATTCCAAAAAGAAAACAATTTCTCGTTTCCCTAGAGCATCCCCTGACAGATATTATAAAATTTTGTTGTTTCCATGTTTATTATCTGGCAATAAAAGCAGAGTTAATTCCCTGCATTGTAAAAATGGAATTAATACTAATTAAGCCAATGGATTTAAGTTCTTATGAATTACCACACCAAATACTTGGCATCTTCAAGTTTTTCCTAAATATATCTTAATATATTAATTCTTTTACCAGAAAGCCTCATCTACCAGTAGCATCCAGCTGTACTGTTTTCCTAATATTTAATTAAGGCTATTTTACACAGGTTTTTTTACTGACCAGTGGATTCCTCAGCATGTAACAAACATCTCCAAGCCAGACTTATTAACAGTTTTTTCTTCCAGTTTGTTGCAATTAAAGCTTTAAATTTTATTAATTAAGTGATTTCTATGTACTGATACTCTTAGAAATATAATTTGGTTAAGCCTTAAGAGTTTTGACTATTTTTTTCACAATTATTGACCAGATTGATTAATGACAAATGGAGAAATAAGGGACCACATGATTGGACTCAACCTTTAAGTTTCTTCCAACCTAAATAATCCTCTGATTCTACATAAAGTACAAATGCAAGGTATTTATCCGACACAATTTCGGGCTACATTAAAAAAAAAATAAAAAGGAAAAAACAAAAAAGAAATGCTTCAAGGATTCCTACTATGCCAAATTTATTACGTTGCAACTTTTACACCGGTTTGATTATTTCTTGCCATATATGGCTGCAATAATTATAATTTATGACTGCATTAAGGTCTTCAGTTAATTAATCAGCATGATTTCTACAGTCATCACCTTACAGAAGGGCAACAAAACCAGGCTACTTAATTTTTTGGCCACAACATAAAGTAGAGAAAGCAAACTTGGGTTTCTTAGCACTGCTCCCCCATGTTCTCTTTCCCAACTCCAGGGTGCCAGATTATCCTTGTCTTTTTAGATTTCCTGCTCAGACCTGCTTGGAAGGAACTGAGAAAGCAAGGCAGGCTGTGAATATTTATCTCCAGAAATGGTTTTGCAGGAACCCTGAGTAAAACTGAGAATGCTCAATGCACTGAGCATCAGTCCACAGCACCCTAACAGAAAAACAAGTAATTTTTGGCACTTGGGTTAACCCTATCAGGCATTCAAATAACAACAAAAAAAAAAGTTATATCTAGAATATAAATAGTGCCAAAGCTAAGAAAGCATTTGGGAAAGCATAAATGTGCATAAAAGCTGCATTTACAGGTGCATATATATATATCATGGGATATACTTCTCCAAAAGGAGAAATATGAAGAGAGCAATAGAGCTTTTTTTTTCAATTATTTCATAAAGAATGAAAATTTCAGTGTGATACAGAACAAAATGGGGCAATTAATATAAAATACAATAGATTAAACCAGGAACAAGAGAGTTATTATTTCTGTGAATACTGGAGTAGACAAAAGAATGAAGGAGAAAATAATATTTATGAAAGGACAGAATAGGAAAATAAATAGGATTGGTAGAGACCTCATGAATATTAAATGCTGCACAGGGAAACCTGGTGTTTGAAAGTGTCATGGGCTCTCTAGGGCATGATTAGGTTACAAAATGAGCACTTAAACCCAAAATTTTAAAGCTTGTACAACATGATGATGCTAGGAAAATAAAACATTTCACACACATTCTCCAAGAATCTCTGATATGAATGTTGGCAGTGAGGATGGAAAGACAAGATATTTGCTTGTTTATTTGATCTTAAATGAAAAGGAAAAGACACAGCACCAGGAGTGACACAATTTCAGGCACACTCTGCATACAGAATGGAAAGCAGTAGCAAACCTGAGGTTCTACATCAACCTTAAATGACCAAGAAGGGAAAATTTAAAAAGCTGAGAAAATGAGATTGTAATAAAGATATTAATGGGCTTATTCTAATGACCAGCAACGTTTTAGGTTCAACCACCCAAGCAAATCATGGACAGGTTTAAATCAATAGTTGACTGTAGTTACATTTTTGCACTCCCTGAGACTTGATTCCTAAACTCAACCATTTAGAGGACAATCCAGTCACTGGGGAGACTTAAATCCTGAGAAATACTACTGATGTATCTGCAAATTATAAGATGACCTGAACATGCTGACTGAAGAAATTTAAAGTTGTTACCTGAAGCACCAGAAGCATGATAAAAGCTGAGCTATGACATTAACATTCGGGGTCCGTAAATTTGCCATTCTGCATTTTTTGAGACAAACAGCAATGTTCCATAGTTCTTCAGAATATGCAAGGAAAATGGGAAAACTTTTGTTGGTGAGGAATGGAGAATTAACGAAGCCAGAGAGTCCCCAATCTGCTTTATTGTTTTTGAGGCAGTTGAGGAATCCATTTGTCAATCCACCAGGCTCTCTGACATAAATCTGACAATACCAATTTCGTGAGATGGCCATCATCTGAGCCAGGCCCATCCTTCAACAAAAGGAGAGAAACCAACAAAAAGCCAAAGCATTATCTTTTTTAAAAGGTTTGAGTTTTGTTACCCAAACAAAAGTCTGAGACCCCTTTGGCTTGGCTGGAAGATGGGTTTATTTTCTGTCAGTCCCTCTTACCAAACCAATTCCATGATGGGGATGCATCCTGAGCTGGCAGACCTCTGACTGCAAGGGAAACAGCTGCTTCTGCATTTCAGCAAAGTTAAAAATGAGTAGAGGTTCTGCCTCTACTCATACGGAAAACTGAGAGCAGTGGAAGATGTTCTAATGGCTCAAGCTCCACTTAGAAATACGAGGGGGAAAAGGCAGGAATCCTTCACTGGCACTTCAGGGAAGTGTTTTATATTGTTCAGATAGGAAACATTGACATAATAAGTGGCTGAATTTGACTACAGCAAGAAGACCAGCTTGAAGTTTGCTTCATTAATTGAGAGCCTGAAAGGAAGCATCTCTCTGTGCTGCCCCTCTCTCAGAGGAAGGTAATTCATCTGCATCTTTCCCCTCCAACCTCCTGACAACCTTCCCTAATTATCTCCGTCTAACACGAATCTGTTTCCACTTTCACAAAACCTTTGTTCAGGTTTGCTCAGTAGCTTTCAGATTTACAGCTGACAGATGAACAGCACAATCACGTAAACTGCAGTTTCTTAGGAAACCAATCTAAAAATGAACATTGAGGCTCTTCAGATATTTTAACCACAGTGTTAAGTTCAAGATCCTGAAAGAAGAACGGATGCTGTGACAAAGGAAAACAAGCATTCAAGTCCTTTGAGGAGCTGAAGTCTCATTTGTGTTCCCAGGGCCTGGCCTCTGAAATTGATAGGTGCAGAACACACTACATGCCACAGGGAAGTTAAAATACAGCTTAAGGGAGGGGCCACAGTGCACTGAAGAGATATATATATTATAATATTGGAGCCTGCAGGAGGCAAGCTGCTTCCTAGTCATATTCTACCCTAAAATACTTTGTGAAGAACACAGGGATTAGAGTCTTGGGTTTAGAGACTTGTTTAAAGAGTAAAGAAGGGTGTAAAATATGGACAGATGTGAGGTTATACACAGCTGAAAATCTTGCAGTTTTATGAAAGCTATTACAGCCTTCAAGGTCTTACCCAAAACCTCAAGGAGTTGGGTGACTTTTAAAATTTTCTTTTTTTTTTGAAAGAAAATCCACTTCTTTTATTTGTAGCCCAATAACTGGAAATATAAATGTATAATCAAAAAATGAACACTCACAGAAAGAGTAAGTTTCTAGTTCTTCTAAACCTAATTTTCCCCTGTTCTTACAATCTGATTTTAAGATTATTTTCATGACACAGAATATTTTGTTTCTTCCCTTTTTTTTTTTTTTTGGTTAAAATTGTATATTTTATTAGAACTGTATGATTAAGGGACAACACTAATTTGTTGTGAAATTTAAAAAACAATAAATAGGTTTGGAAGATAATTAAATTATGAAAATAAAGTCAAGGCATTTGATAACCATAATGAAAATTCTGTTGATTCCAAGCAGTTCTATTCCAAACCATTAAAACTTTTTCCACTGTATATGATCAGATAAAACCAGAAAAACCTACAACTGAGGATCATAAAGGAATAAAGGTGTAGTATCCCAAAATTACAAGCTACAATGAAGTTCCATAACTGAAGACTTCTCATTGTTTCTCTGTGAATTACTCTGAAGAAATATTTTAAGAATTTGAAAAGTGTAAGGATTTCTGATAAAAAGGCAACTTCATTATATATAAAAAGATGTATTTATACATATATTAAAAAATTTTAATATTTGTGTTTTAAAATGAGAAACTCCATGTTGAGCCGTCAGGTTTCACCTTACAGTCAGTATTAACACTTGTGTTATTACTTGCCAAAATGAAGAATCAGTGATACAAAAACAGACAATAACACCAATTCTTGCTGTAACAGCAGAAAAAACTGATTTTGTAAAGTATCTGAGAGCTCTTTTTGAAGTAAAAGAAGGAGCTCTTGAGGAAAATAAAATGCAACAGGCATTTCCCTGAATAACACTGACCATACTCCTGCTCAGTCTCTAACATGAATTTCAAGTACTGGCACATGGCACATTCCTATAGCTGCACTCTTTTTTTAAACTCTCTTAGTGGATTTTGTTAAATCAGGAAGAGCTATGTATAACTGAAAGGTTTATTATCCTGTGCTAGGTTTGCCTTGTAATTGAGGCTTTCTTCACTTTTTGACAAAATTCGTAAATATTAATGTTCACCTTAGACTACTTCAATCTTGCTTCAATTACCATCATCTGTTAATGCAGCACGCGTGACGTGACGAGCATATCACTCCCTGAAAGCTGCTCACTCTCAGTCAATTTTGCAATTGTCTCTGGCAAATTATTGCATTAAGTGCCTTTCCCACCATGCCAACACAAGACCGGAGCAAAAGCTGATGTGAGCCCACAGGTCCCACTTGGAAAACCACCGTGGCCCCTCTGTGCTTTAAGCCAGGCTCACACCTTTCAAATTCATCCACACACAGTCCTGGCACACCCACAGCACTACAGGACCTGTCAATTACATTTATTTAACTATTTTAGGGGGGGAAAGGAAGTTTTGTTGCACGTGAAAAATGCGAAGAGCAACATTTCAGCACAATGAGCTTCCGCTTCTGCATCAAGGCAGGCTCTCTTCTGAGATAAAGCCAGAGCTGACTCAGAAGAAACAGGTGATTAAATTTCAGTCTAACTGCTCACTAGTTTTAAATTCAAAATGCTAATTGTTTCAAAAAGAAGGTGGGCATAGCAAAATCTAAAGAAAAGATTGAAGGTGTAGAAGGCATGAATACCTTAACTTCACAGTCCTGGCACTTTTATGGTTCAGCATTTTTATGGTTTAGACTGTTTCCTGGGAAACATGTCTGAAAAAAATATTCAACAGCAATTAGGTCCAGAGATTTATGTGCGTTCAGAAATTCCCTGTCAAGGAGGAAGTTAAGGTATTTGAAGTACTGGCAGGTTCTAGCTGCCAGACAGAATGGGGACGGGTAAAGGCATGAAAATTTGCTGAAGTCTTTTAAAATAAAGTAATTCCTCACACTGTAGTATTAATGTCCTACCGCTGTTAGTCTGCATTGTCAGCAAACACCTTAATGAGGAGGTCACAGGCAAGCTGCTTTATTCTACAGGTGCCATTATGCCAATTAAATTTATTTCCACCTTATTGACACAATTTTGCATTTGAAAGCGGCATGAAGCCACTCAGAAGTTATTAACATTTAAACAAAAGCCTAATTTCACAGGAAGCCAAAGGTTCTGAGGGTCAGAATCAGTGCTAGTAGGGAGGCACATATGCAGTAATAACTTTTCCATGGAAAAGTAAAACCCTTTTCTGGGTGTATTGTGAGAGGATATAGGTCCAGAGACAGGCTGATGTGTTGTGCTTGCAGCTCCACATGCTCAGATCCTGCAGTGATCAGAGCTGCACACGCTGTGAGCAACAGAAAACCAAGGGTGCATCCACAGAACTGCTCCCCACACTTTCCTTGCATGCCAGGAAAAACCAGGACTCACTACTGGCCTCACCTATTTGTTAGATTGAAGGCAGCACGACTACCAGGTCAACACAGAAGCTAAAAAAAAAAATTAATGATGAGGGAGAAAACATACAGACAAAATTTTCTTGTGCCACAGTTGCAGCGAGATTCTCACAACCCAAGAAATTAAAAAAAAAAAATCTTCCTATTAATATAGTTCTTTTTCAATTTTATGGTCTTAAAATTGATGGGGCTACCATGTCTGAAACGCTCTCGTGGGAGATTCAAATGAAAATCTATTGACATTTGAAGAGATCGTAGCCTAAAATTGTGTCTGGCACTGTAAAAGTTGTTTCTTTTCTAAAAAAACCCCCACCCCCCCAAAAAATCCAAACAAACAAACAAACAAACAAACAATCCCCCACAAAAAACCCCAACCAAATCCACCAAGACAAAACCAAAGCAAAAATTGCCTGACTAACCAAGACTCTTTTCATTCTGTTTTTCCTGGGTTTCCCACCATTATTCCGAGAGAATGTGTGCACTGGATAAAGGGAAGAACAGCTCCCAAGGTAAGAGAAATGTTGATTTTGGAGCATCAGCCCTGTTGGCACAGGCTGATACGTGCCTGTGATTCAGGATATTTGCCTGGGGAGGGTCCTGCCTATCAAGGCTCCAAGGGAGTTCCCTCTACAAACCTGGGAAATCTGCTGTTTGCCAGTATAATTCTCATTAATGTGACACAAATCAGCAGTTTACTGCTTGAGCAGAACCAGACTTGTCCTTAACTGTCTTCCATCACCCCTCACAGGGACCTCATCCTCCTCAACACAAATTTTGTTCTAGAAGCCAAATTGTTTTGGCTCCTCTTCTATCCCACATTAAATCTTTGGATTCCCCATGTTGGTCATAAAGGCTGGGTGTGCCATTTTTCATTCATATTCTTTCTGTTGGTCAATTCAATGCATGAAATGGATTTTCTACTCCCATCACAATGAAAAATCAGTCCAGCAAAAAAATAGATTTAGGAAGAAAATCAGAACCGGTTTGAAGCAACAATTTTTAAAATAAAATATTTATGTTCTTAATTTGAAGTGTGTGGGTTTGTTTGAAATCACTAATTCTGTATGTTGCTCCATCACACACTGTGATGATGCTTTTTCAGATGCTCCCTTGAGAACCATGTAAAGTAAACTGTAACAACAGAACTGTGGAAACTAAAAAAGAAATAATAATAATAATAAAACAAAACAGAAAAAAAAGCAATCTATTTTACCAGTATGAAATCTTGTGAGTAAATCAGAATGAATGAGTACAAGAACCAAAGATTTCACATATACCCTTTCAACAAACACTTTGTGCCCAGATTCTTCATGTCTACACTGGGGATAAGAGCATGTCCTGGCCCTCGAGATGTACCATAAGACAAAAGACATTTTCCACTGAGTCTTCAGGAAACAGCAGAAGCAGTGGCCATCAAATAAATCCTGCAGGTAATGTATGGCTATTAAAAGAAACCAAGCAATTAATGAGACAGGCTTGGGCTTCTCTCTCCTGTGCCCAAAATGGTGTGCTGTGATGCAAATAAAACAATTAGGAAACCAGGAATTAATAAAGCCTTCATTTGTGTCACATCTGAAATATCTAACCAATATAACTGGCTTTAATTTGACATTTCTTCCTAGGGCATACAACAGGAATTTAATTAAATCAATACATTTCTCCTCAGTGTTAAGTATCCCGTTTTTTGTGTGTCTATACTTGCATCTTGACCATTATTAAACTCAGTAACTCAAGTCAAGTAAATGTGAAAACTTCAAGGAAAAGCCTATGATAAGAAGACAATTATGTACGAGGTTGGGGGGGTTCCATTTTTAAACAGTATTTGTATTTCAGAGGAGAATACTTTAACAGCTCTAACTTCTAGAGCTGTTTATTAAGAAGGAGGATAATAGGGAATAAATAATTATGGAAATAATATGATTAATTCACTGAAAGTTTTCTGATAAACACTTCGCCTTGTTTGCAAAATTTACAGGTGAAATTTTGAGAAATATGTGTAAGAAAACCCAGACTGCCACCAGGTGAATGCTTTAATGGACATCCTGGAAATTTAATCTGGATTTAGGATAAAAAATTGTCCTACATGACTGTAGTATCTTCTTTCTGGGACAAATGTCCCTTAAAACAGGTATTTTTTTAATAAATACATCTGAAGAGAGAAACTCCTTAATTAAATACTGAGATGATCCCAGTTTAATTCTGTGGATGAAATTGTGAGTGTGAGCCAACACCCAAAGACCAAGATCCACAAAACTCACTGCAACACACCACAACTCTCGTTTTATGCTCTTGCTCTGTGTAAGCGAAGTCCCAGAAAAAAAGGAAAAGAAAGGGAACTACAGCTGGATTCCTTATATGGAAAAGAAAGAAACAAGATGGACTTCTTGCTGCTGCTCTACAGGAGAGTCCAAAACCCCTCTGGAATGGGAGAAAAAAAAATAACCAAACAAAATAGCTGGATAGTTAAACTCTCCCAAGTAGAAAATGGAAGGTATGGATGCAAAAGTTGCTGGTGATTCCCTTGTACCAGCACCCAAAATAGCTGCAGAAAAGTTTATTATCAGGGCTTATATCAGACTGGATTAAGTTCTTGCAAGACCAAATATTCTTGATTTGAGGATAATGCCCTTTTCTAATAATTTTATCTCTAAACTAACTTCATCTACAACCAGCTTCTCATAAAAATCTCCCAGAGGTGTGACTCCTTGCTTTAATGTGAAAAGGCTCAATCTACCTATTCCTCAGCAGCCAGTGTACTCTGGGTATAAAGCAGCACTGTTTCTGGAATCCAAACTGATTGCAGTGATCTCTGTCGTTCCTGGGGAGAACTTGGGATTTCTTTTTTTGTCATTTGCAAAACAACTTTTCGCCAGCTTTGCATCTCCCAAGTACAGCATAAAGAAGAATGCTTTTTCTTTTCCTGTGTATTTCCTCTTGGCCCAATAGGCTTTTGTATTTCAAAAATTGGGGAGCTGTATGTTTTTGTTGTTTTGTTTTGTTTTTAAATCTGCTCTTGAATCCTAAATCAAAGGTGAAACAAATATAAAAGGCATTCTTCAAAAAAATATTCTGCATTCATCACCATTTAAATAGATCAGGTGAACCAATCCACCTCAATATGAACAGGATTAGGAAAATAACCAGGATGAATTATGTTTTTAACTTTAAAACTCATGGTTGTGTTTACCTCCAGAGAACATTCAGAGATAAATGGCTGCTATTAAAGTGATGATCTCATTGACACATGGCAGCCTTTCTCTCCTCACACACTGTGAAGAAAATAGAATTATCCTTCTTCTTGGAACCCATCTTATTTCCTCATGCCTCCCAAACTGGGAGAAATGAAGGCAGCAGCATCAAACATGAGCTATCATGGGAAGGACAAAATCTTTCCATTCACATTTGCAGATGAGCAAAAATTTTAATAGGATTTTAATTAATTCCTACAGAATCTCCTTTTTCTCCTCCAATGGTGACAGAGTAGTTTGCCTGTTGCCTTAGAAATACTGGAATGATCCATCTTTCCCTCCCCCCTGCACGGGGTATCAAGAGGACCTGGGCACATTTCCCTCTGGAAGGTGAAAAGGTTTTTGCAATGTTTTAGAAGGCTTTGAAGAGGCACAGACAGCAGTGGCTGCCACAGGAGATGCCTGTCCTGCATTCCAGGGAGCTCGCAGGCCACAGCTGCCAGAGGAGACTGCAGAGCCCAGCATGCAGGGAAGCAGTGGCATGGCCACAGCCAAGGAATCCCGACTGTTTTCTGCCTCAGACCAAAGTCCAGACAACTTTCTGTGTCCTCATGCAAAAAATAAATAAGAAAATATATTCTACCTTGCCCATCTTGTTTAACCAGTCAATAATCTCTCTAGCTCTTAAGCAATGACTTCCCATCCAAATTAAACTTGCCCTTTCACCTCATAATTGGAGTTTAGTCTCAAGCAAGCTACCCCAAGAGTCATGTACGGCCAAAAACACTATTCAAAGGCAGTGGCCAAAGAAAAGTCCCTTTGACTTAGCTGTTACTTAAAACTGGCACACAATGCTCCTCTTTCACAATTCTCAGAGATAGCACACAATGGAGAGACACAAATGTGAAACATACTTATTGATGGAGGTAATGAACTATTTCTGCAGAGCAACCAGGAAAATCTTTACCTATTTATTTGCCCCTAAATTGGTCCAAAATTTAATTTCTATTTTACTCCATGATATACAACATATGCAAGGCACTTAACCACTCTACACCAATAAAAACTATATGGCCCAGTTGTCTGACTATTAGGCAATTTATTTTCTTAAATGTTTTAACATGCTCTGAAACCAGTAGATGAACCTTGAGGGAATAGAAAACATTATTGGATATCTCTGTGGGAAAAGACTTCTTGTTTTAAAGATGCTGCTCAGGAATAATGTCATCAGTTAAACAAAATGTATAAAACATTGTAATCCAGCCCCTCCCCCTGCATTTTGATATGCTTCACCAACATGCACTAAATAAATGTATTTTAATTTATTCTCCCAATATGATGAGAAGGAGGGCATAAAAATCTGGGTTTTTCCAAAAAAATATATAAAATTCAGAGAAGAAAAGTGACTACCCAAGGAAAAACAATGTCAAGCACAGCGTTGACTCAGTAAGGTCTGAGACTACTGCCTAGCCCCAAACTGGATATCCCTTTCTTTTTCTATATTTTAGAGTCTTTCTTCTTAAAAGCCAGGGCCGTGTTAGGTGGACAAGACCCAAACTCTTCTGCTACTAAAAATTAAATTGTACAGGATCACAAAATTCTATTATTTTCTGTAAATTACAAGATATTTTTGCTGCTTTACCAGCCAGACCTGTGGCATAGAGGTAAAAAAAACCACATTAATTTAACTTATTTGTTTGAGGGGGCTGGTGTTTGTGTTGCTATTTTTGTTGCTTTTTAAAGTCACCAGCACATGAGGAAAGTCTGAGGTTTTAGTTGCCATCTGGAGAGTCAGAACCTATTAGAAGTATACAGGAATTCACATAATTTACTTGTAAATTTAACAGTGTCTTTTTTTCAGTACACACTGGCCAAAACAAACTGGAATAGAAACAAAAGCCTGGTGTTTCTGAAACAGATGTTGTAAAGACATAAAGGCAAAAATAAAAACTGACAAGGGACTTACAAGCTAGTTTATTATGCCTTCCACAGAAACAAACAAACAGGATGAAAATTTTTCTCACATAACATTATGGATGAATGAATGGCTTACAACTGAATTCTTTCACTTCATTTGAAGATCTGTTTAAAGAAAAGGATAGATACCTTTCAAACTCTGGGCAGTTCTACAGTTAAGTAAAAAAGAATTGGCCAAATAGTGGGACACACTCTGGGAGAGGTTGAATCATAGGTGCTCTTTGAGAGAACCCTAGAACACAATTTCAGAAGAATTTCATATATTTATTAAAAGGCTTTTAGTGCAAATATAGGAAGATCAGAAAGAGAGAGGAGATGAAAAGTAAAGGTGGGACTGAGCAGGTAAAGAACTACTTTCCTCTAGTTTGCACAACAAAACCATGAGAAATGGCAGTGCCGTTGCCAGAAACATTCACAGACAAGTGCCAAAGGATCAAATTATCTCGATTATTTCTTGTGAATATAACTCCAGCCCTTGTCTCCAGTGGAGTTTCACTGAGGTTATCGTTACTGCAGTTCTGTCAGAGCCTTTGATTGGAGGGGACTTGGGGCACAGTGATGGGCTTGGATCAAGTGGATGCAGTTGTCCAATGCCATAAAAAGAAGAGCCATGAATGCCATAAGAGTTGTCCAGTGCCATAAAAAGACAGTGGGATCAAGACAAGGAGCCCAGCAGATGGGGAGCAGGGCCTCCAGGATGCTGATGGTGACACTAGGAGAGCATTTACAGGGGGAACTGCCCTCTTGTGAAGATTGTTCTTCAATGCTGACAAGAGTGACACACATCCAATCACGCCGCTCAGTGGAGCACAAGTAATCAGCTAATTATCTGTTTTACATAATGAGCCAGGGACGTGCTTCCAGCCGAGGAAAACTGACAAAAGGGAGAAATAACATTTGCCATGAGCATCAAGCGGGTGTGCCTCCAGTCAGTGACAAGGCAGGCCAAACTTCAGGGACATGTGTCCAAACACCGAGTCCAGGAAAGAAGAGCACCCTCAGCCAGGGCTGGGAGAGGCAGCAGTGCTGAGATCAGAATCCTGCGGGTGGCTCAGCCAGCCCTGGAGGTCTAGAAGCCTGGAGGAAGGGATCTGCAGGGACACAACTGAAGCACTGATGGTTGCTTTGATGGCAAAGAATTGTTATCTTAGCGGTTAATTAGCCCTGCATAGCCCCACAGCATCCCTGTAGTGCTCCCACACTGCCTGCCCCTTCTTCCTAAAGTCTCAAGCTCTCCTCTTTTTCCTGAGTCACAGCCAAAGTCCTCTGTGCAGCCAGGCTGGTGTTGCCCACCAGCTCATCTCTGAGCACAGGGGATGGCCTGTTCTTGTGCCTTTTCGGATTTCCTCCTTGAAGCACATCCAGCCTTCCTGGGCTCCTTTGCCCTCCAGGAGTGCCTCCAAAATAACTCTTTTAACCACTCTGCTAGACAGGCCAAGGTCTGCCCTTCACAAGTCCAAGGCAGACATTCTGCTGACACCCCTCCTTGCTTCAAGAATCAAACACCAAATTTCATGATCACCATTCCCCAATACAATCTCCAAAAAAATAAAATCACAGCATACCTTTGTAGCACACCAGATTTCTGGGGAAAAGGGTTTTTCCCTTGGAAGCCCTCAAGTATTTCAGACATCATTAAAAAAAAACCCCAAACCAATTAACATAAGCTAGAATATCCCAAAGCTTTTCATTGTAATTCTGTGCGTTATCAAGTTGCTAACTACTTCTATTGTCTCAGAGCAGACAAAAAAGTGGCCCAGAAGCAGCACTGAGTGAGAGAACTCACATTCAGTAACAATCAAAACTAGAGAATAATGATACTTTTCTGAATGCCTGGGAATACTGTGACTTTGGAGCCATGACAATAATAACAAAGATAATCAAGAAAATAAATCTGGCTGCAATTTCTCCCAATAATAATTACTCAGTCATTAATACCACACTTCTTTTACAAATTGTATCTACTTGCTGGGTAGTAAATATGACCCTTACTGACAAGAACAGCTTTGCAGTTATGCTGCTGCATGTATTCTATGTATTTTTAGCATTCAATTCCAAAACAGAAGTATCCTCTGTCTTCCTTGATGCCCTCCGAAAATTGCTTTTACCACTAATAACATTCTCTTTCTCTCTTAGAAAAAGAGGATGTTAGAGAAAAGTAATGAGGAGCTACAGTGAGCAAGGGAAATACACACCATTCTGCAAGCCTAAGTTTCTAAACATAAAATTTGGGGGTTGTTTCATGATTGAACACCTCTTTGGACATGCAATTTATGCTTGCACACTGAAAATTAGGTTGTTTCATATCGTTGCATACTCATATTCTCTCCACTGCTATTTGAACAAGAAATATATATATATATATATATAAAATATGATCTTTGACATTCTAATTAAAACCTATTAAAAAGTCCTATAGCAAGCAATAAAGTCTAAATTGTCTCCCTAATTTTAACCTGCATTGCAACTGCGTGATGAATTCATATAACCACAGATAAAAATCCCTCCCAGAGAGGAGCATGGGCTGAGCAAAAAATTCTGGGCCTGACACCTAATTAAGATTGACTTTCCCCTGATGAAGGAAGTTCTTCATCTGTTACTGTGTGTTACAGTGGTTCAGGGCTATACTTAAAGAACCATTAAAAATGTACCTGAAGGCAAAGTCAATCTTTATATTTGACAGCTCTTTTGCAGTAAGTTGCAAAGTGAATATTGTATTGCTTTATGATCTAATGACCATTCTGCTTAATCTTCATGGAGTAAAGATGAGCAGGGAAATATGCTTAGGGGACATACTAATACATCAATTATGGAGAGTGGGAAAGTACTTTTTAAAAGTACCAGAAATCTCTTGTAAATGAACATCTCAATAAGCACTCCTAGCCACAGGGAGAGCTGAAAGAGATGCATTAAAAATCTATTCAGATGCTGCTCATTACAGATATGTTCTGCTCAGCTCTTAAGTAATGCAGCAATCACATAATTAACTTTTGAAAAGAGAAGCATTTAAAACAACTCGTGTCTATGGAACATTGCAGGCTTTCTCCTTATTTTGTTCAGTGAAAACAAACTTTTCCATCTACTTTCCTTTTTCTGCATCCACTGTTGCAAAAGGGCTGAGACAGAGTGGCATTTCTCCTGGAGGTGCTGCAAAAGTATCAACACGATTCCACAAAACAATCAGACACTCATTTTTGGTCAAAAGAACAGGTAAAGAAAGAGAAATAAACTCTGATGCTGCTTAACTGAAAACACAACATCCTATATTGAAGTGGATACTTGTGTCCCCTGGAATTTCACCTTGGAATGATGACCTGAATTTTATGTGGGGAGGTTTTAGCTTCTTCACTATTTTGGTTTAGACCTCTGTCCCGTCAGGTGACATGAGATGACACAGCCCAAAAGATATGTACATTCCACACCCACACTCCAGCTCCATGGAAAGGAGTTCACAGAACTTTCCAAGTAAAATCACAGGGCCTGCTGTGAAAATGTGAAGAACTGATTCAAGTGATTGAAGTGATGAGGAGCCTCTCAACTGCATCTAAAGAGCACTGACACTATGTGCAGTAACTCAGGGAAAGGTGCCTCTGTTCAAGAGATCTCAGGACAGAGAACACTGGATTCTTATCTTCACAGAAGGGATATTAAAGATCATCTCATTCCCATAGGCAGGGACACCCTCTACTAACCCAGGTTGCTCAGAGCTCCATCCAACCTGGCCTGGAGCATTTCCAGGGATGGGGCAGCCACAGCTTCTCTGGGCAGTCTGTGCCAGGGCCTCACCACCCTCACAAATGAGAATTTTTTCCCTAATATCCAATCCAAACCTACTCTCTTTCAGTCTGAAGCCATTCCCCCTTTTCCTGTCACTAAATGTCCTTGTAAGGAGTCTTTCCCCATCTGTCCCTACTCTGAATTAGTCCACAAAAGCCCCAACGATCTGAATAAACCACCTGTGAGCTCCTGACTGAATTAAGAAACAGCAATGTCATTGACATGAATGTGATGTGCCCTAATTCTGCCCAACATTTTATGGAGAGAGAAAAAGAAACAGGAAATATCAAAAGTGGCAGTTGACAGATAATTTCCTGACAGGTTTTTTAATCTTATGAATAAGTGTCTACTGTGGGTATAGCTCTTTGCCTATATAACTCGAATGAAACCTTTTTGTTTGACTAATAACATAGTAAACCTTACTTTTAGGGAGTGATTATTAAAGTGAATTTGTATGGGATGTAGAAAAAATTGCCTTTTCATTTGCAAAATGAAAAAGCCTCCACACTACAATTCTAAGAAGGTCTGTGTGTGGGATGCAAATTCCTATACATTAAAAAAAAAAAAAAAAAAAAATCAGTTTTCAATTTTCCATCAACACAAGCTGTTTCCTGAGTATTTCAGCCCAAAGTCTTGTTGTATAGCCTAAATAACCAAGAGATTTTATTTCTTTGCAGCATTAAGGATTTTTTTTAAGCCAAGGAGAAATGAAGATACAGCAATAAACCTCAATGGCAAATAATTTTTTAAAAATTCCTGGATGCCTTTCTTAATCTAAAGACCGGGGAGATGTGTGCATCTTGGGCTGAAAAAGCAAATTATTCATGGCTGAAAATTGATCAATGACAAGTGATTGATAAAAGTGGAAAAGCTAGTGATGCTCAAGCAGATTTTAGATAGTGGATCTGGTTACATTTTTATGTCTAACTACAGATTTTGATGTAGTTTACAAGGATAAGAAAATGATTATAAACAGTTTCCTCATGTCTGAACAATAAACTACGTATATTAAATGGCCATGCATTGTCTTTGTGTATCATACACATTTGTATACACACACATTCTGCTTTGTGAATATTGCTGATGACTACAAAGATCCATTTCTCCTTTTGGTTTTTTTTTTTTAAAAACATGAATCACATTGTGAAGTTTTCGGCAGGATGCACTTCACCCAGCTCTGGAGGAACAAAAAGCCAAAAAAAAAAAAAAAAAAATTCACATGTTCTGAAAATTGCTGTGAGAAACTAAAGCTGTGAGCATGGAGTAACAGCAATGGTACAACAGCTGAGTGTTTAAACTGAATTAATTGCTTTGGAAGAACACTAAAAGGCTGTGGTTTTGCTGTCTTGAAGCATCAATGTAAGGAACAAGAAACAGTGCACCGCCAAGAGTCTGTGGGTATGAGTCAAACGGGATTGGAAGCACAAGGGTTTCTCTTCCACCTTCTGCAAGCCCACGACTGCCCATTTTCCCTGTCCTCATTCCTCTTACCCTCCCAGAAAATTTGCACTTGTGATTAATGCATGCTGAAAATCGAACTCTTCAAGAGATATCCATTCTCTTCCCATGACCCTCCACTGTCAACTAATGAAGAGCACTAAAATCCTATCTCATATCATTTAACTTAAACCATCCTAAAGCACACATGCACTCACCCTTTCTGAACTCTTGCTTGCTTTAGAGGTGCATCTTTCAGATATTCAATAAACAACCCCCAAACCTGCAAATAATATCAATAACTGATCTGGTTTGTGAATAAAAATAACATCATTGATTGTATATCCCGAATTTTCTTTCAGTCTATAATTTAAAAATGCTTAATAAACTCTTTCTTCTTTCCATTTTTCAGCAGAATTCAAAAATGGGATTTAAAAAAAAAAATCTGTTCTCTATGTTGATACTTATTCTTAAAAAAGATATTTTTAAAGCATTGAATGTATTAACAGTATTGAAAGTATTAAAGAATGAGAAAATCATTGAATCCTCAACATCTAAATTAGTATTGCCAATTTACAGGGGAATAAAGCACAGACAACAATTTTAAGATGCATTCCATTTCTGTAAATAGACTAATTTATGCAGTCTCTTAGCTAATTTTTTTTTGTCCTTTCCTAAGATTGAGGATTATTTTATAGAAGAGACAATGTTAAGAGTTATAAACTGACTTCCTGTATTGGTAAGGTCTAAGGTGTTTAAACACCCCGAGACAGCCCCAGACATGGTGCTGGCCTCCTCTCACTCCAAAAGGAATAAACATTTGAAGTACTCACTGTTTAGCCAGGCAAAGCATCAAGTTCCTTGTTGTGGTACAGCCTAATATATCCCTTAAATTTCCACATTTTTATTTGAAAACAATTTTTCTATGGAATATTTATCTAGTTACCAATGTACCTACTTTGAGCCCAACGTTTTACATCATTTGCTAAAATATTGGAACCAAATAGTGATGAATGTCAACGCAAGTAACAATTTGCATAGGACCCTCTCCACCCTTGTCTCCTCTCCAGTAACTTCTGAGTGGCTTTTTTCCACAGAATGCTCCTGGAATAGCAGAATACACCCCATGCTCTAAGTGAGGGCATTTATTTGAAGATATCACTGACTGAAGCAAGAATATATTAAGCTGAGATGAGTCTAAAGGAGAGAGCTGACTGAGGGAGAATCCAGGAGTGTCATCTTAACCTGGAGAGGAATCTAGAGAGTTTGTAACCAGCAGTTAATTACAGTATTGGACATTTTCATCCCAGCCCTGTGTTAACCCTTGCAGCTGTTTCAGGTTGCAGCAGGCATTCCAGTCCCTAAATTCATGCATATGTAATTTTCCAGCCATATTTGACCAGCAAACTTCGAAGAAACACGCAATCTGCAAGCATGTCATTCTTTCCTGAGCTAAAGACTAGTCAAAATTAACCTCCCCCCTACTAAAAATAAGTATTTCTGCTTCTGGTTTTGACTGTCAGAAACTACAACACATTAGGGCTCTTTAGAATTCAGGCTAGAAAAGCAATCTAGGAAAACAAAGTTAAAACTTCATTTAAATACTTATGAATATCCTCCCTATTCTGTGTCTTGAACCAGTTGATCCGTTACATATTAATAGAGATGTAACACAAAACCTGAACATTTCTGCTCTCTGAATATTAAATGCAGTAAATAAATTTTAAATCAGTCTCTGTGATCTAGATATCTAGCTGAGAAGAGCTGTCTTAGAAAAAGACACAGGCTAAGAAATGTTCATGTGTATGATGTTTGAATGGTATTTCTCTAAGTGTTCTGCTGAAATTCAGGTGGAAATAAGCATTTGACACAAAGTGAGTGTTCTGAATGGAGGTTCTTAAGCAAACAACCCCCCAAAGAAGTTAATCCCAGAACGAAAAACTTTGCATGGTGGGTTATTTCCTTAGTTTTTGTTTATGTTGAAAATTTGTCTGAATAATTAAGCATTTGCAAGTCAAATGAACTGTAGGACTCTTCAGCCTCAGCTGTTACTGCATGCTGTTCCTTTGAACAGCATTTACGATGCAACAAGAGAGAAAACAAGGGAGATCCTGTGGTTCCTGACAAATGCTGCTAATGAGGGTTCAGACCCTTGTTTAGCCTTTGCAGCATCTCCTTAATAGGCAGCTGAATGCCACCAGCTACTCAGCCACTGCATTTTAATTACAGCTTGAGCCTCTGCAGAGGAAAGCATCCAGAGACAAATCGACCTGCCCTTAATTTAATTTTTAGTGCTATTCTGACCCGTTCAAACCAGACTTTGCTGATGCCCACAGGAGTTTGGGCAGTGTCTCCCCTAGGAGGAGGAGGAGGAGCCCGACCATCTGCTCTGTGTGCCTGACAAACAACCCAACATTTACTGGTGCTGCCTCTTCTGCAGTTCGTGTCACTCGACATGCTGCTTGTGCTGCTGCAAGGCGGCTCCTGAGTGCCTCAGAGTCACTCTAAGGCAGCTGCCTTGCCACAACATGTTGGAAACCTGGAGGCTGAGAATTTCAGTGGTGACAGGCACTGACCCTCAGGCAGGCACTGCATTTGACCTGAGGCTCCCAAAGTTGAGTGACAGCTGGAGTTTGAATAGAAGTGTGTAATCTCACAGGGTGAAAAACTTAGAGTTTTAGATTTTAGTATATAGTAATATATATGGGGCAATATGAAGGATTTAAGGCATTGTCTAACTCCTTCACCTTCTTCCTCTTGGTTTGGGTGTTTTTTTCTAATTGGGTGAAAAAGGTTCCACATTGTAGGCCTTGGGTGGTCATTACTGGGTTAAAAGTATAAATAACAGAGGTGTCAGCTCATTATTGGATAGTTTATGCTTAAGAAGACCCTGGAAAGAGCTAGAGACAGCTCCATTTTCTACCTTGTTAGAGCTCACAACTCCTGGACTGTACCATAGACAGGAATTAATAAACTCTGAGTCCAAACACAAAGCTGTGACTCCCATGCATTAATCCCAGCTCTAACACAAGGAAAAGAGGATAAAAACCTCACAACATCAGGATTTAGAGCTGCCATTCCAAACCACAGCAGCTGCAGTTAACACAACCAGTTCCTCTAACTAAAGCCTGGTTTTGGAGTGCTGAACTTCTGCTGTCAGGTAGTGTTTGTCCCTCAGAATCAGCAGCACATGAAGAATCATCTGAAATTCTCATGTTTTAAAAATCCTACAGTGACAGACTGAAGGAAAACGATTTGAAAGTCATTTCATCACATCTTTCCACTGGGTGACTCTGCTGCAGGATGGTAACAATTTTGTGGCAGCAGAATGGCACGATAAGATCTAACTGCAGGAAATGAAAATGCGAGGTATTTTAAATTACTAAAATTAGCAGATAGTGTCTAGCAATCCAATCATATTGTCCCAAAAAGGAGACATTTCCTTGTGACTTTTAACTAAAATTACTGCATGCCACGCAAAGGAATGGATCTACCAGAAGCAAGAGTTTCCTCCTCTAGCACGGCTCTGCTGCAACCCAAACATATCTCAAAGAGCCAGAGAAAATCTTCATAAGCTTTGATGGGACTCTTAGCTATTGCAGAGATGAAAAAAAGGGTAGGAATTATGATTGGCCCCATTTCTATGCAATTTACTATCAGACTTCACTGAGAAGACGGGTCTTGGAGTAAAGCCCACTGTTTTATTCTTGGAGGGTCTGTCTTCTGAAAAAAAAATCTTATCTTTCATTCAAAGACAACCTGATTACTGGATTTTACTGAAAAGGAGTGTTTCTCCCTGTTCTATCAGAAATGGAGAGTCCGTGATGATTAGAAGAAAATAAGCAGCAAGGCAAACTGAGGTAAATGAAGGAGAAATTAAGTGTTTTGCTAACTGAACACCATAACTCATTGTTTGGTTATGCAAATCATTTCATATCAATTACTGGGTAATTATTCAGAGGGCAAAATCTCAAAGACTACCATAAAAGTTAGAGGAGTGAAACCTCTGGAATTCATTAGCAAGATGAGAGCTCACAAGGTGGAGTTTTAAAAATCAAGGTGCCTTATTGATTAATCAAATAGCAATGGCTGTTAAAAGCACAGAAATTTAAAGCAGAAAAAAAAAAAAAGGTTTAGTTTTCCAAATATTATCTCTCCCTGTTATTATCAGAAAGAAAGCCTTCAGCTGACAAGAGATGAGGGAAGGCAGGAAGAAATGAAGAAGAAAAAAAGGCATTATTAACAAAGTCACTACTTTGCTAAAGTTTTGACCAAAGGCTAAATAAAAATTTGAAATTACATTTTTGGTTGATGTTCCAAACCAGGGAGATCACCACAATAATAGAAAAGACATTTTGTGCAAAATGTGTTCAACATCTGCCAGGTCTCACAACCCTACAGACAGAAGAAACACACATGGAGCAACCGTGGCACAAGGACTGTGCTCTCATCACTGAGAGCTTATCCCTAGCACACTGATCTCTTCAGAGGACTCAAACACAAATTTTCCTGTGCAGTTTTTATTGGCTGAACTAGTAAAAGTGTGTTGAATTTTTCGTGTTTTGGGCCAGAAAATAATACACCACTTTAAAATGGTTTGTCAGAACTTAATCTTGTGAAAGAGTCATTACCTTCAATGGCTTTTAGACTAGAAAAAGGTGTTCTGATGCAGAATCAGCTCATTTTTCATTAGAGAAGCACATCTTTATTATCATGAGATACTAAAAAAGAATGGAGTTGGGACAAACATTTTTTTCTTTTTTTTTTTTTAAAGAAAACAACACTGACTGAATCTTTCTAATTACAGTTTCCAACAGAAGATTATTAAATGATGGAAGCCCCCCTAGAAGAGGTGTTCTGAGCCTGTTGTATGAGTTATTTATTGGCACATAAAGCTTCTCTTTATGACATAAGTAGACAACTATTTCTTTCTGGTAGAAATACTTTAGGAAATTTAGCACAGGATACAAGGGTTTCAAAATTCCTAATTACCAAAATGCCAGAGATTTTGAATCATTATATAAGGTAAAGCATGATAAATCTACCATCTAGCCTTTTCAAAAGGCATTAAAAAGCACCATAACTCACAGCAGAGGTGTGTGCAGAGGAGTCTAACCGAGCAAACAGAAGTTTGGAAGCCAATTTATGGCTGAGCAGCTTTATCTGTCCAGAATGAGAATAAATACCCCATTAAAACCATGCTGTCAGGCTGTAACTAAAGTGGAAAGCATGCTGGGACAGAGTTCTGCTACTTCACTGCTGCACCAAGTCCAAAACCACCGAAATTTCTGTGGGCTTTTACACAGAACCCTGGAGGGC
Source organism: Cettia cetti (assembly GCA_013401135.1). Classification (NCBI taxonomy): domain Eukaryota; kingdom Metazoa; phylum Chordata; class Aves; order Passeriformes; family Sylviidae; genus Cettia; species Cettia cetti. The sequence goes on along the minus strand of VZUI01023943.1, from coordinate 6,753 downwards.
TTGGAAGAGCAGCAGTCATGCTTTTCATGTCAGGCTTTATGGCCATGACAATTTTCCTGTCTTTTCAACAGGCTGCTGCCTCTGGAATCTGGATGGGGGCAAAAATGCCCTCCCCAAGGACTGAGGAGAAAGGGGCTCTGTGGGGATGTCCATGGTTTGGTCAGGAAAAGGTGAAACATCCCAGGTGGCCAATTCCTTCTGGTTCCCCTGAGTGACACCAGCAGCAGGAATATCAGAATCACCCAAGTCCCTTCACACATTCCAGTCTCCTCCTCCAGTGAAGGCCAAGCTGCCACGTTGTCACTAATTTAGTTCCTTTAAACAAACACAGACTCAAGTATTCCAACAAAAATCAGCTTTCCCAGTGCAATTCCCAGCCTAATTCCCAGGGTTTCCTGGTATCTGAGGTGAAGTGTTCAGGGATAATTTTCAGCTGTTCTGTCAAGAAGGAGTCAACTGGGTAGAACCCCCCAGGCTGGCTGATTTTAGCCTCCCTAAGCACACAGCAACAGCCGATTCAATAAGCAAACTTTTGAGCTTCCTTCAGTAAACACAATAATTTGCCCAGTGCTATAATAAAAAAGTGATCAATAACCTGCAGATTCCTCTTTGTAATTCATGTGATTTACCAGCTTCAGCCAGGGAAATCTAATGACCCCATTCTTCTGGGGAAGAATACAGCACTGCCTTACAAAACAGGTCATAAAATGATAACTAGTCAACTGAAATACTGAAATTACTTTAAAAAAAAAATCAATCAATGAAGATGAATCCAATGATGAATTTACTTTAATTTTTACTCTCTTGTTTTTTTAATTAAAAAAATCCAAATCAGGACTACTCTGTAAAGATAAATGTTTGCATGAAGTCGTAACAACTGCATATTCTTTTCTATAGAAATTTTTTGCTGTTTCAAGTTTCACCTTCAATTCACACAGACAATTTAAATTGTCCTGTGTCTAAAAGTTTACAAGCATCTTCCTGGAAAACAGAACTTGCTGTTCTGAGAGGTCTGGAGGCACTCTCAGCTTTCATCTGAAGACAATCTAAAAAGTCATCCCACTGACTGACATTTCAGAGGGCATTAAACGAAACCTGTAAGAATGTCACCCCTGGGTCCATAGGGACCATGCAGACATTGCATTTTCTGGAGAAAGATGCAAGCTACAGAATATCACTTTTCTTGGTTTAACAAAGAACTGGTGGCAAAAGGACTGAATATTTATTCAGAAACAATTAGGCAAAACCAAATTATTTCTCTTAAGGCGAGAGTTATTTAAAGCAAGGTTTCTATTTTAGTCTTTTTTCATCAGCCTAGGATATGAGATTTAGAATTACCTTTTCCTCCTTCTGATTCATGTTTTAACCATCTTGTTTGTTCATTTGTTTAAACAGAGCAATCCCAATCTGAATGCAGAATTTCCCTTTCAAATTTCCTACGAGTTTATCATAAAATGGGTTGAGGCGAAATCCGAATGTCTCAAACCCAAGTGAAAATGTGAATGTATCTCAGAGGTATGTGAGGTCAGTGCACATTCCTCCCCTCACATAATTCCTCTTCCAGCCTTTGTTTGTTCGTTTACAACCTCTGAAGCCTAACGCATGAATTATCCCATTGGACACACCAACCACTTGACAGATTGTTTTAGTAAAACTCTTATGTGCCCTGGCTTTCCTTCCAGGCTGCCAGGAACTGTTTAACAAAAAGTCTGATTAGTTCCTTTAAGTTCTCCCAGATAAACAAACTACAGAGAGAGTTTACAGTGCCCAGGATCATCCATGCAAAAACCCCCCACGGGCTCTTTGCAGCAAAGACACAAACCAGAGCAGCCCAAGGTGCCAGGTCAGGAAGAAAAGCTGCTGATGGTGCAGCATTCTGCCATGCAGGGAGCACAGTGTTCATGCTTCAGGATCTTTTGTTTAGTGGCACAGTAATTATTAAGACGCTTCTTAACAAAGCCTCTTGAAAGAAAGACTTTTCGTTGTTGTTGTTTGCTTTCTACACCGTAAATATTTTGGTAATAGAAGAAAAAACAATTAGATTTTTTTTCCTTTAATAAAACCTCGGGTAATGTAAGTGACAGATGCTGCTTGCATAAATAACTGTCTGTGTCTGCCTATAATACTCAGCAGACACACAGCAGGTTCCCAAATCCAAGTGTGGCCCTGGAAGAAGTGCACTCACTGCAGCGAGTGAGCTCTGAGCCCAGGCACCAGAATGAAACAAGAATTGCTCTTCCTGTGTTTTCAAAGACATCAAAGCTGCTTGGAGAGTGATTTTAATGAATTACATCCTCCCATCAACCCACAGCACAAGGCTGGTAGGACAGCAGAGAGGGGAAAGAAAGGTAAAATACGAAATGGAAAGGGAGCAAATAGATCCTGAGGTAGATTGCAACACCCGGGGGAGGAAACAACATTGTCAAATTTCTAGGCAGGTAGGGATATTGAAAGGGACAATGCACAATTAAAAAAAAAAAAAAAAGGAAAATACCAGCCTGACTTAAATGTCAGCAAATTAGTTCCTGGCATTACTCTGCTGTCTTGGTTGTAGTATTTTACCTCAAAATCTCTCAAAAATATTAGTGCAGCTTAAGAGCATGTTAAAAAGAAAAAAAAAAGTCAAATAAACTCAAAAAAATATTCTGGCATTCCATGATATGCTGCATTGTTCTAGGTGAGATCCAGCTAGAATAGCAGCTGGTTCCTGGGATAAACTGACCCAGGAGAAGCAGGGGAATTCCTGCAGGGTTGACCCAATCAGACATCCCTGTGCTGGAATTCACTGTGATGTTCTTCACTAATTTCATGTTCAATCTCAGCAGCCCCTGAAGTTGCAGCCATTTATCTCTCTGATGTACTCTGAAAGCCACAATCTCCTCTGACCTGAATCCAGTGCATAAATACAGGCCCTTTTTGCAGATGCATGGCACATAATGACAAAGAAGCCAGATTTGGAAAGCAGAGGCATGATTTTCATTTTTTTTTCCATACTCCCTTCAAATTCTGTGCCTTTCTCCCAGGGCTCAGTGTGACCTTTCACAAGTGCAGCCTTGCTTGCTCTTCACCCAACACCTTCCTCTCGCTCCTGCTGCTTCAGTAGAAGACCTCATCTTTGTGCAGTCCCAGTTCTGCTGTGCCAACCCCTATTTATAAAGCATTCACCAAGACTGCCACAGAAATTATCTCCTTCAATAAAAAATCATTGGGTTTCTTCATTCCATGTGGGCCTAGTGCCAGAAAAAATTGATTTCCCAAGTTAGCAGCAAAAAATGATAAGTTACATGTCGTATATACAATACTCTGCTACAACTTTAATCCATCTGGGTTTATATTATATTGCTGGGATAAAATCCAACCACTTTTCTCCATAGGATCAAGGCCTACTTTCTATTTCCAGGTATGCCAAGGTTTATTATGGTTTAAAGAGACGGTGTGTCCACCATCACATTTCATTGAAATTGGTTCTTCCCCTTCATATCCTTTTTCTATCTCTTTTATATATTAAGTTATAGGCCGGTTTTATTTTATTTTTCTTGGCTTTGGAAGTTTCTTGTCAAATACACTAGCTGTTCTTTTACCACGATTATATACACATAAGCATCACAAAAAAAGCAAATTCAATTGAGCACACAAAGCCTTTTGCTACACAAGTCTTCTCAAAACAGTCTTTGAGGTTCTTTTATACCGTTTATACAAATATAAAAATTGATTATTTTTTTTTTTTTAATCTCTCAGTGTAACTCTGTATACAACCTACCCTGGAGGTCTTGAAATACTGTCTCTTTAACATGCAGCAAAAAGGGAGAATGATTAATCACCAATATCATCTTGAACTCTGTTTTCATTTTTGCTGACTTCATCTTCAGAAGTGTCAAACATAGGAAAGATCCGCACAAATGTAGAAAAAAGTGAGGGAAAGCACAGAGGGTTTTGTGCACGTGTTCAACATTAAGGACTAGATTATTTCCATTGTAGAAGGGATAATTCAGGAAAGAATGCTTGTGCTACGTAAATAATGATGAACAGGGAAACGCAGCACTTTAGATATTTGTAAAACACCAAATGAGGTGATTCATCAAGAAGCAAAATGTAGTACCCTGCAAAGTGAATCTAAATGACAAATAATCCTTCCCTACTTTAAGGCAGGGAAATTGCTGGCTGTCTCCAAAATTTTCTTGCAAAAAAGTGCCTTCACAATTAAGCCAGAAAAGATGAGCTTCCCTTTGCTACCTCTGATTTATGCTTTACACAGACTTTCAAAGTCCAGAATACTGCAACTTACCTGTCCTTTCCCAGACAAACACTCCTGCCAGGGTAAGAATGAATCAGGAGAGACACACAGAAAGACACACAGTTCCACTGAACTGGGAATTATTCAGCAAAATCACAGACACTGTCAACAACAAACAGTTCACAGGCCAAGGGAGGATCCTTTGTTTTAAAGCATGCTCTAAAATGTACCCACCTGCTGCCGAATTTCTTCTTCCATCTTCACTGGAGACCCCAGCTCTGCCACTTGCTTGACACCTTCACTGGCGTATCCTCCGTACTCCCACAGGATGTAGTTCTTGGAGTGAGAGCTGCCAATGATGGCAGACCAGTGGTTGGTGCGTCCTTTCCAGGGGGGAAAAAACCAGAACAAATCATACAACCATCAAGACAGCCTCAACGCTCCATTCCTGACTCCTAATAAAGTTTTGAAGTCCCCACTCCTGAGGCTTTTGCATGCTGTCACTGTTCACTGCACCAATACACATCTTTAGAGGGGGAAGAACAAGCCAGTGACTGGCTGAAATGGAGCATAAAAAGCAGCCCCTCAAAACAAACAGGCTTAGAATAGCTTTTCCTCACCAAAGGTCTCACTTCAGGAAGTTTAAGCAACCTTTAATTTTAAGTTTTCTATGTCCAATATTTTTGAGAAGGAAACCTGCAAGGGGAGACTTCAGTGGTCACCTGCAGCTTTAAAAGCAAGTTTTTTCTTTGCTGAAGGCAGTGAACAAGTAAATTTTTCTGTGTTCACCTCTATGTTCACTGAGTTTTCTTGCTCAGATTTCTCATAATGTAAGAGCTGTAGAGCTAAGCAAAAGGATCCCCATTCTTGCTTCTTGTCTTATTGAAAAAAAAAAAAAAAAAAGAAAAAGGAAAAGAAAGTTTAAAGAAAAAGATGTTAGGGAAGTATGATGGAATTGAAAAGAGAATGAGCAGAAATAAGGAGTCACAGAAGTCCCACAGTCCTGGAAATAAAAATGAATTCACTTAAGTGTCAAGTAACCTTCAGCAGATATATGGGCTTAAAGGAAAAGGGTGAGAAAATGAACTGCTCACATACACAGACAGTCTGGTAACAAGGCAGAGACTAGAGGGGATGAGGGAGTCAGAGTGATGGAGTGAGACAACATTTAACATTTTTCTTTGTGATGCGAAAGGTAGAGAGTAGCAGTAAAAAACAGCTGCAAACTGAATAAATGAATGAAAAATGAATAATGAAGTAAATAAAAGGAATGTAAATTTAAGATGTGAGAGGTGGAACAATGAAATTGAAAAGGACAGTGCAGAGAATTGTATAAAGTCAGATGCAGGAACCTAATCATGGGAGAGTAGAAAATAGATCAGAAATAAAAAATGAACACCAACTGCAGGGGAAAAAAAACTAGAAAAATGCAGGAAGCAGAATAGATAGATGAGGGAGATGGCCTAGCAGAGCAGCAAAGAGAGCCCTCATAGCTTCCCCAGTCCTAAACCTGGACCAAAATACACTTCCCGAGCTCTGAATTGTAGCAGTCCTGACGTTTTCAGAATCAACTAAAGTGAGTCAGTAATTGAGACCTGTGTGTGGAAAAAGCCAAAACCAAACCTTCCCTCCTCCATAGCTGAAGAGACCACAACGTTGGGAGCTGGCTTCTGGACCTAAGATCTAGCAATTGTTCCCTAAATACACAGTGGCACCCTGTGAAAGCCCAGAGAGATGCTGGCACTGAGCCCTGGTGAGGGGAGCTCCTGTTCTGCCCATCCTCTCCTGGCACAGGGGTGTGACTGTCCCAAAGGACAGCAGCTCACCTGGGGCACAGCAAGGGACACCAAAGTGGTTTGGGAGAGAAGAGTCCCTACAGAGCAGACAGAGAGCAACCTGAGTGCCTGCAAGTCTTTGGTCAGAAGGACAAGGGGTTGCTCCCTGTGCTGCAAAGCTTCTCTCCCTGCCCAGGGCAGGAACCCTTGGTACTTCTGCAATCAGAGCACAGCCTGTTTCACCAAACAGCCCTCCCTGAAGGCACTGGCTCTGCACACAAAGCTCCTGGCCCACCCACCCTCAGCTTTTTCACCAAACTCTGCTACGTTTGCAAATGTTTCACTCCTCACCTCCAACCATCCACTTCTCGTGAGAACAAAGAGACAACTTGGTATTTCCTAAGCTTTTTCCTCTAACCATCCAAGAAACTTCTCTGCATGACAGAACCTGAGCAGCACGAGGCCAGAGCTGTTTGGCATCCAGTGTCACTCTCCAGCTCCTAAGGCAGCAAGCAGAACACTGACAGCTTTCCAATGCTGTTGTTTCACCTCATTCCTGTAGCTTTCAGTGGTTTCTCCATTTTTCAATACACCCATATGTGCAGTTTTGCTCAAGGTGCCATCACAGCATGAGAATTTATCCTCTGACACATTTCATAGCTGTGCCCATATCATATCATATCATATCATATCATATCATATCATATCATATCATATCATATCATATCATATCATATCATATCA